>UNPT01000708.1:0-14806 GCA_900536445.1 Hymenoscyphus occultus
ATACCACTTGTGAGATATGCAAGCTGGGGGTTGATGCCGTAGTCAATCATGTTCCTCTTACTGTATTCGTATGTGCCGAAAAATATTATTGTCCCTGGAAAAGACCCGAGTAGAGCGGGCAACCAACACCCCCTCAAAATCACCATCATCACCATCACCATCACCATCAGCAGCAAAACATCCATCCAATATACCCCCTCTCTCCCCTTCCCTTTCCTCCCCTTCCCATCCCCAACACACAAATATAATACACCAACAATTTCACCTCCCTCCAAACACCACTTCCCCGGTCCCAAAATATCATTTCACTCCTCCAAGTTCCAACTACTATCCTTATCCTAATCTATAATTCTACTAACACAAAATCCCTATATACATCCAAACTCCGCTATAAAAACTTCAGAAGGAAACTAAGAATCTACTACCTTACTCGCTACGAATAGAGGTTAATTATTAAAAGCCTACGGTTAGGGGATAAAGATATATTAGGTACTTTTTTTATTCTAGAGACTAGATCCCTCGAAAGAAGGAAGGAAGGAAAGAAGGATATAAAACCCTTAAGGAGCTTAAGGCTTGGTGTGAAGATTAGTATTTTTTTTCTTTTTAAGAGAGGGGGGGGGGGGGGGGGGGGGAGTGGTTTGGATGGTGTTTTATTAGTATTTCATAATGTTTCGAGATGTTGTAATTGATTTGGGTACGGTGTAAGACTTGATGTATAATCGTCTAGCAGTCTAGTTCTCTACGTATATGATAAAGTAGAATAATATATATATAAAGAATCGCGAATCTAACTTTCAGTAGAATATTAATTAGTAATTATAAAATTGATCTAAATCAAAGTTAAATCAAATCAAGACACCCCCGAATCATAATATAGCCCATACAGCCTATACAATGTAATCTAAACACTAATCCCTTCTCCTCTTCTATTCTATCTTATTACTTTCTAAACCATTATACTCGAGTACTAAACTATTATACTAGACTATCTTACCTACTACTTTTTCACTATCTTTCTTCTTTCTCTCGTATTATTCACTTAACTGAATTAAGTCACATCACTCACATCACTCACAGCGTTACAGTACCTTGGTATAATACTTCGACTATAGTCGACGGTCGTGAGTTTTGGTGGGTTTCTATGGATAGCCAGGGTGAGTGAGAGTTACTGTAATACGAAGGAATAGAGGGGATGGAGGTGGAGGTTGGTGGTGCTATTTTTGAGGGGAGTGGCGGGGGTGTTATTGTAATGAGGGATGGGTTTTGTGTTGTGTTGTATTGTAGGGGTAGAGGTAAATGTAGATGTAGAAGTAGAAGGAAATGCTCGGTAGCTTTGGATTTGATGGAGGGGTAGATTAGTAGGTGGGTGAGCTTGATGTGCGTTTAGGAATGTATTGTGTTCTGCTTTGCGTGTTGGAAGATGGATATTTCTGGGTATGATATACTCCGTATCACTTATCAAGGTGTCCGTAATTGAAGCATTCTTTTTCAGTTGCAGTGTGGTAAATAATTACCGTGGTCTGACTTCGTACAGTACGAGTACTCCCCCAAACTTCCAAGTTTTCAAAGACGAATTTAATATCGGCAGTTCTTCCCCCCCCCCTCTCAAATAATATGAATTGTGAAATCAGTATCAAATGTGTTATGGAGATTCATCGTTGTGCTGTAGGTAAATTTAATTGATGTTCGTGATCCTCAGCCATCCCAGCTTAGCATCGTACGAGTAGACTGTAGCTTCCAGGTTAGGGCTGAGTTGTCCTGCGGCCAAGCTCCTACTCCCTGGTGCTCCCTCCTGGGTAAGGGTGGGGCCCTTGCCGAATCCCGGCATTCTGGAAAGGGGCTTACGATAAAGTAAGGTTCGCTCGTCTCAACAAGGAGAGCTTGGCTTGTGAATCTGTAAATCGTTTCTTCGCTTCTGCGGTTGGGTCTTCGGATTCATCTCTCTCTTGAAACAGAGAAAGAAAGTTGAAGATATACTCTCCGATATATATATGGGTGACGTGATGGGATGGGATGGGATGGGATGGATGGATGGCTTGAACTTGTCAGACATATGATGGCATCATCCGAAAGGTCCACGAAGGGAGGGATGGTTTCAGGATGTCATGATGGGGATGCGGTTTGTGGCCGTTGGAAGTTTGCAGCGAATCGTCGATAGCATCTTTTTGTTTCAGCTGCCCCTCCCCCATTCTGTGTGGCTTTCGCTCGTCTGACCCCTTTTCATTGGTCGGCCGACGACCATTGAGCTGGAGAGAGCTGGTGGCATTCCTGTACTTGTACTGTAGTCGCTTGGTACTTCTCGAGTCTTTTTGTATATTTTTCAGCTGGCTGGTGGGAAAGGAGAGTTTCGTTGGTCTGGACGGAATCAGGGGAGATGTGGCTGAAGGTGAGATCAGGAACTCCCGTATGCAGAAGTCCTACTGCGCTGCGCCTCTAAGGGGCTTCTCGCTGATGGGCTGGGCTGCGTCTACAAGACCACTCTAGGCCGGTTGGTAGAGTGCCAAACAGATGCTGCAGATGCGGATGTAGATCCGCGGGGAGGGAGGTATCACAACTGCTTTCTTCTCTTTCTTTGGTGGACTTGACCGAGGATGAGTAGATGCAGACGGTCATGAATGGGTTGTAGTCTCTAGCATTCATGATCAATGGCTTGCTGAGTAGTCGGTAAGGTGAAAATATACGCATACGAACAAAGTACCTATGTATTGTGAATCCTCAGCAACCAAAACCATGTGAATAACTTTTTGTTGAAAAAACACGGCCCTGCATCTCACATCTCCCCATTCTCTCCGCAATTGTTTGCTTAAAACGCAGCTTAAAATTGCTTGCGCGGTCTTGGTTTGCTCCTTTAAATTTACAATCTCCAAATGCGAACGCTTGCCCCCTGTTCATCCGCCAACTACCCACCCAAGGCCGTGAGCCGTGAACCGTGAGCCCCCCCCCCCCCCCCGGCATCAGAAGCGACCTGAACCACCTCGAAATAATAATTCTGGTGAGTGCAGCGATCACCATCCACTCCACCACCAAACTCTCCCTGGCTGCTGCTCTACCGCCTCTACAAAAACATCCCACCTACCCAGCTCTCACCGCCAAATCATCCTCTGCAGAATATCACGAACTCCTTCACGAATACCCTCTCTCGGAGACTGCGCGGCATCTAGTTCGGTTGGCCTGGCTACGGAGCCCCCCCTTTGATGGCTGTGAGCACCGGCTGAAGACCTCGACATCCACCAAACTTCCTACCACCCCAACAGCATTATGGCGGACCACCAGCGAACCGAGTCCCAGGACACGGTCGAGTCGAAGAAGGAGAAGGAGGCAGACACAGAAACCATTGAGTCGAGTCCCGACAGAGGCAGGAGGCAGTCGAGGGACTCGGAGCTTGATTCCTCTGACCGGGAGAATGTACGTTCCAGTTCCTTTCTTGCACCGCCCACCATCAAATCCCCGGACCTGCATTCCAGTACCACGAGAACTTGGCTGACGCTGGCGGTTTTGGTAGGACACGTTCGAGGATGCCAATGACACGGCAGTCATCGAATCTGCACAAATGGCAACCGCCCAGGTGGTAAGGTCGAGGTCGCTCACCAGACGGCCGTCCTCCTCGATGCAGAGTGCCAAACGAGACTCCGCGTCCTCAGACCAGCAACTGCCAGCGCCCGAGAAACCGATTCCAGCTTCAGGAGAGAAGCTCACGACGAACGGATTGAACGGGAAGCACGAGGATCATCCAATCTCCCCTGGGACAGTTAATCCAGATCATACCGTGGATACGGGTGACACCACGCCGGAAATATCACAACAGAAATCTCCTTTATTAACCTCCCACCGTCTCTCAACTACCTCTTTAGATAACGTAAATCTGGACGAAGAAGGGACACCAACTACAAAGGAGGGACCACTAAATGGTAAGGGTATAAATCTGGTTCGATGGTGACCCAGTTTAATATTGACATTCAATAGCTGTTCCAGAAGACAAGCCACCAGCTCTACCAGCAAGAGGCTCAAGACCATCTCTTGGGCTATCCGGCGCATTGCCGTCAGTACCTTGGGGTGCTCCCCCTGCAGCACCACCTTCCACACAATCCGCTGTCCTCGACGCTCCTCCACCTCCGCCATCCAGAAAACTCACCAGTCCTTTTGCCTGGCTGTCACGAGGTTCTCAATCTGGCAAAGGAGCATCTGTCTCTCCCCTTCCCTCTCCAAATAACGAACGAAGAAATACGGCTTCTTCAATTGCCACGATTAGTAGTAACCCTGAAATGATGTTAAGCAAGCTTGAGGAGGGCAACGAGTCGGATGGGATCAACCGGCCAATGCGGAATAGTCTGCGGGATCGATTCAAGCTTCTGCGAATGCGAGAAGAGGCTGGAATTACAGGCTTAGAGGATGGCGAAAAGGCTGGCACTACTCTGGCCGGCATAATAGAAAGGCGTGGAACATTGAGCGCGGGAACACCGGAGAGAGAGTTGACACTGGGTGCACACTCCCCTCTTTCTCCTGTACATCCATCGAGTCCGAATGTTCACACACTCAATCCAGCCCTGGCGCCAGGAACGGCCTCCGGAGTTTCCGCAGGCCCATCTGCAATTGGGGATCCGGATGCACCCGTGGACTGGGATCTATGGCAATCTGTGGTATATGAGGGACCGGCTGCTGTGGCTAGAACCAGCCCGGAGGAGTTGAATAGAGCCATCTCAACCGGTATTCCTAATGCCATTCGAGGTGTAGTATGGCAGGTACTTGCTCAGAGCAAAAACGAAGACTTGGAAAGCGTATATCGAGACTTGTTGGCTCGGGGTACAGATAAGGACAAGGATCGTATGAGCACAGCGAGTATAACCGGCCAAAGCTCTACTTCTTCTAGCAGCAGAGACAAGGATGATGTGGTATCGTCAGCATCCTCAGTTCATTCCGATAATTCAAACCCAGCCCAGATACATATGAATGGATTGAGATCTCCTTCACCGCCAAAAGATGCTGATGCTCTGGCAAAGGCTCAAGCTACAGCTGTCGCGCAGAAGAAGAAAAAAGCCAAGGACGATGCAGTTGCTCTTAATAAATTAGAGAAAGCCATCCGACGAGATTTGGGGGCACGAACGAGTTACTCTAAATTTGCAGCAAGTGCTGGCCTACAGGAAGGCTTGTTTGGAGTGTGCAAAGCCTACGCTTTGTTTGACGAAGCTGTAGGTTATGCACAAGGCATGAACTTTCTTGCCATGCCATTACTCTTCAACGTAAGACATATATCATGACAGTTACACGATTCAAACTAATACATTGTAGATGCCCGAGGACGAAGCTTTCTGCTTGCTTGTTCGACTGATGAACAAGTATAAACTACGAGACTTGTTCATTAATGAAATGCCAGGTTTACACATGCATCTCTTTTTATTCGAGCGATTGCTGGAAGATTTCGAGCCGGCGCTTTACTGTCATCTTCAACGACGACAAGTTACACCACATCTTTACGCGACTCAGTGGTTCTTGACCCTTTTTGCATACCGATTTCCCCTACAACTTGTCCTCAGAATATATGATCTCATCCTTAGCGAAGGATTAGCTGCGATTTTGAAATTCGGTGTCGTGCTCATGCAAAAGAACGCAGCAACATTGCTTGGTATGAATGACATGCTGGCATTGACGTCATTCTTAAAGGACCAATTGTTCGATGTTTACATCGATTCATCTCCTTCCAAGAGCTCCATCCTGGAATCTGGATTCTTTGGAAACTCTGGGGCAAGTATTGACAAAGAGGTATACAGAGCTGATCAACTAATTCAAGATGCTTGTGCCATCAAGATTACCCCAGAAGTGATCAAGACATATACTCTGGAGTGGGAAGAGAAAACTCGTCTGGAAAAAGAACGCGAGATGGAACTTGAGAATCTGAAGCAGTCGAACACTGCTTTGACGATGAAAGTTCGGAGATTGGAAGAAAGAGTAGAGGAACATGATACAGAACATGCTGCTCTTGCTACCGATCTCGTCAAGACTAAAGTTGAAAACGAGGAATTGAAGGATGAGAATGAATCGCTTAGGACTCAAGTTGACGAGCTGCGAAAAGTGGTGGAAAGACAGCCTGAAGAAGTTGAGGAGAGACTCAAAAGTGAAATGGATCGATTGATGAAGAGGAATCAAGAGGTTCACGAGGAAAATTCGAGACTTGAAGAGGAAATGGCTGAGATGGAGAAGAGTCTTGTGGAGACTAAGATGATGTACGCAGAGGTATGTTTTGATCCTTGCCCAGTATTTACAAACGATTTGACTAACAACCATCAGCTCAACTCCAAATTCGAATCCCAGAATCGGAAGTTCAACGATTTGCGGAAAGCCCTCGATTAATCATATCATCATCCCACTCACTCACTCTGGTTTTTTACTCCGCCCGATCAACGATTCACGGCCATGATATAGTCACCCTCGACTTGTGCAGTCTCTTGTTTTTCTTCTCTCTCTCCCCGCAATGATGGACGATATTTGGCTTAGCGACGCATTTTGCATGCTTATGAAGTTCCTATGAAGTTAGCTTACCTCTTTTAGAAGAAAAGCGTTCCTCTGTGATATCCGCCTCGTTTTTTCTTTCCTTTTCTTTCGTTTCATTTTACTGTCTTTGTTTTTGAAGCAGACTTTTTAGATGGGGGTTCCATTGCTTTTTGTTGTTTTGTTTTTGAGAGAGAGAATCCCAGTACTCTTGTGAAACCTTAGCGTGCAAAAAGGGGGTTGGCGTGTTGTTGTGTTGTTTAATGTATGTTATGATTGCTGTGGGGAAGTGTGTGATTGTGTGGAGGAGGGGAAGTGGAGGGGAGGGGGGAAGGGGGGAAGAAGGGTGCG
Organism: Hymenoscyphus occultus; assembly: GCA_900536445.1. Lineage (NCBI taxonomy): Eukaryota > Fungi > Ascomycota > Leotiomycetes > Helotiales > Helotiaceae > Hymenoscyphus > Hymenoscyphus occultus. The sequence goes on from UNPT01000708.1 coordinate 6,835, forward strand.
TGGTTGTATATATGATAGTTTGTGAAGGGGACGGATGGGAAGTGAGGGAGAGAGGAGAGGGAGAGGAGGAAGGTACTTGGTAGATGGGGCTTAGTAGGGGTAGGGTGGGGGAGAGGAGTAGATAGCTCGTAGATGATAGGTGAATTGTAGGTGGGAGGGATCAATGGGATTTTGATTGATTGATTGGTTGATTGAGATTGAGATTGAATGTGAATGTGAAATGGATGTAAGATTGGATGTGGATGTGTGTGAGTGTGAGTGAGTGTGAGTGAGTGTGAGTGAGTGTGAGTGAGTGAGTGTGAGTGAGTGTGAATGTGAATGTAACAAGATCATAGCTACATAGCACAGTAAGATATTCCAAAGCTGGTATGCGGTATGCATCTGCGTTTGCGTATGCGTTTGCAGGTCTATCTACTCCAAGTCTCCAACGAAGAACGAAACTGGACTCGTGGGAGCGAGGGAGGAGCGGGGGAGGGGGAGGGGGAAGGGGGAAGGGGGTTGGTATCTTTGAGAGTCCCTTGTGAGTCCTACGAGTTGATCTATCTTACTCTTCGTTTTTGTTGATGCGGTGATGTTGATGGGGTTTACTTTGCTTTGTTTTATGTAGTGTAGTATAGTGTGCTGTACTACGGCTTTTTGGGGGATGGGGATGGTGTGGTGTGGTGGAGGGGGGGGGGATGGGATGAAATGGTGTGGAGGAGATGGAGTGTGTTTTTTGGAGGGAGGAGGGGGGGTTGAAGATGAGGATACTGAAGTGACGGGAGTGTAAAGAGTATGTATACATCTACGTTTAGGGGATAGTGGGCTGGTAATTTGGAGGTAGGGAGTCGGGGTGGAGGAGATGGATAGAGTCATGCTTCTGGTGATACAGTACACTGATATTGTAGTTCTCGGTGATTAATAAACGTGGGTTGTAAATTTTGGGTTGTTGGGTGGAGAGGGTACTGCCTCTGATGATATTGATATTGTATTGTAGTTCTCGGTGATTAATAAGTGGGGTGTAAGTTTTGGATTGTTGGGATGGATGGATGGATGAATGGGTGGGGTGTTTTGAGTTGTAAGGGTTTATGGGTAGGTTTATGGGTAGGTTTGTGGGTATGTAGGTGTAGATTTATTATTTATTTATTTATTCATCTAAAAGAAGGATATGGAATGTAGGATTGATTTTTGTGTACCTTATTATGTATTTATAATTCTCTCCTCCCTGCTGTGTTTTTGTTAGGATTGATGTTTTTGTTGATGTTGATGCTAGTGGAAGTGGTGTGGGATGGGAAGGGAAGGGATGGGAAGAGATAGGTTCTTTGGGATTTGGGATGAGGGATTGGAAGCACAGTGAAGTGGGAGGGTGGGTTTGTTGATTTGGTGTGGGGGTTTTGGAAGGTTGGGGGATGGGAGATGGGGATGGGGATGAGGAGTGAATCGAATTTAATTCTGTGAACTGGTCTGCATAGTAGCTAGGTAATTATTAGTGAAGAGTACTGTACCGTAGAGGAGAAAGGGAAAGAGGAAAGAGGTTGGAGTTTGAGAGTTTAGAAGATGAAGATGAGGTTGAGGAGGTTGTGAGTTGAGGAGTGAATTGAATTCTGTGAGCTGGTACAGTAGCTGGGTGATTGTTAGTGAAGGATAGGGTAGAGGGGAGAGAAGGAAAGAGGTTGGAGTTTGAGAAAAAGAAAGGGAAAGAGTGAGAGATTTAGAAGGAGTATGTATTTGTTTTTTTGTGAGTTTGTAAGTTTGTTATAGAACAGAAGAGGTATCACGGTATTTGAAGAAGAAGTTTTCGTAAATTAGAGTAGTCCTCCCTTCCTCAACAATCCTCCCCAAGTTCTCAAGTGCACCTCCCGCGAGCTTCCCATTCTCAACTATAAAATCCATCATCCATAGTTACATCCCATCCTGTAGCAGGCAGGTCTCGATATCATGTCCATGATCCCTTTCCCATTCCCCTCTATTGCCCCTTCATTTCCCTTGGTTCCGAGGTGACGAGGTGACGAGGTCCTTATTACAGTTACGCAACATCTCCGGTGCGCGATACGTCTTATGAGGCGAGATTGTTTGGTTTTGACGCTTTTGATTTTTCATTAGTTGGGATGGGGAGAAATGGAGATGAGTTGGGGTTGGTGTGTGATGTTGGGATATGAGGAGCTTGGAGGAATGGGGTTTTTGCTGGATTTTTGGGTGTGAGGGGGTTGGAGAGATGGAGATAAGGGTTGGGGGATTGAGGGGTTGGGAGGTTAGGATATATGGTACTTGTTTTAGGTTTTACGGTTGATTTGCTGTTGGAAATACTCGATTTGAGGTGGATTGAATTCGTACTTGGACATTTGAGTTTCACTACGGGTGCGAGCGTGGAGTTATGGTAGAGGGATGGTGGTGTGGAAGTGGATGAGGGAGTTCAGAGGTTGGTTTTTGGTATTACATTCTTGTAAGCCTCGTTTTGTTCCATGTCTCTTTAGGATCTTTGGATTTGTAAGGAGAGATGATGGATGAGGCTCCTTGGCGTGGATTTTGATGTACTTCGCCTCGTCTGTTGGTCATTTCTATATACGTACTGGAGGACATACCCCTGCTTATCAATTTCCAAGGCTGTTGAGAAATCTCAAAGCAGGTTTGGACAGGTTTGTGATACAAGTTTGTATAATAAAACGGAATTCACGACTCTGCTTTGACGTGGATGAGGTAATGCGTCCAATCTTGGTCAAAAACTTAGCGTGAAAAGCATCAGACTATTGAAAGTTGAAACAAGGACACTTAGGTAGTACAGCAGATAAAGGCACCGTATTAATAATTCCTTTCTGTAACCACAGAACCTTGGAAGAACGTAGCTGGTGGTTGTCGGGTGGGATTTCCACCCGACAACCTAGCCCCCTTGAAAATTAGCCGACGCGATAAACAGAATGTTGTACCTATCTTTGTCAGCAACTTAGCGCGAAGAGCGCTAGACAATTACAAAGCTGTCACAAGAGCACTCAGGTAGTACAGCAGATAAATTTTTCGCACTATTGATTACTTTCTGTACCAAATCTTGGAAGAGTCCTGCGCGTGGTTGCACCCGACAACCTTCCCCCCTTAAAATCAGCCGACGCCATTCGGCTAATGCATGTCAATATTGTGATTATCTCATCGCTTTACTAGTTCCTTGCTGTAATTTCCAAACCTTGGAAAGGCGCAGCTGGTGGTTCCACCTGGGTGTCCCAACAAACCCCACAGCCTTCCCCCTGAAAATTAGCCGACGCCATTCGGCTAATGCATGACAACATGTTGTTTACCTCATTAGCATCGGCACAACCAACCAAAGCCACCCCTTCAATCAAGTAATTGCAACGCTAGTCCTAGATTAGCGCAATATTCCTCTCGAAACCTGCAGCTTATCAAGAATAGAAGCGGGGTCGAGGCAAGGACGTCGGAGATTGAAGTGGGTGGCTGGGACGGGCACCTCGCTACGCCCTGGACCCACCCCACAAACGGCGACCGCCGCTAATTTATATTACTTGTCTTGACCCCGCTCTCCTTCCTCTCCTCTTCTCTTTCTCTACAACAATCTACATTCAAGATGACTTGCTTTTCTTTCTGCGAAAACCATTGCGCAATGTCAGAATTCGGCTATGAGTTGATGGGGATGAGTTGTTTGTGGCGGGCATTGTCATCGTCGTTGGCGACGATGAAATGCAAAATCAAAACCAAGACGTCGTCTTTTGTACAGTACATACAGATGCAGAACTGTATCTCGATGAGAGATACACTGTACAAAAGACAACATCTTGCTTTTGGAGGGGTGGTATCCTTCGGGATCTCCAACTCTGCGTCTGATGATGCGGCCATGCAGAATCAAGGCGTCGCCTTTTGTACAGTACATACAGATGCAAAACTGTATCTCGATGAGAGATACACTGTACAAAAGGTGGCGTCCTGCATTTGGCGGTTGTCCCTCGGGATTTCCAACTAGAGATCTGGAGAACAATTGTCATGGGGCTTGCGAGGACCTGAAGGCCGCGCACTTTTGCCATCAGACCGCGTTGGACCTTCTGGGAGTGTTTCGAAGCTTCACCGGGCACAGATGAGCTAGAGCTTCTTGCAAGACACTCTCAAAAAGTTCAACGCGGTTATACCTGGCAGAAGTGTGCAGACGCCATGAACGCAGAGATGAAGAAACGCAAGAAAAAGATCTCGATCTGGATCATCAAAGGTTCGTGTCCCAGCTACCTCTAAGAAACGCATTCGACTGACGATTATCAAGGGCCCAAGCCAAGCTCCTCTCGAGGAAGAAGACTCGCCTCTCCTCTCGACAACGGAAAGATTGGAGAGACTTGAACTTACGAAAAACCCTTGGTATGTGCCTGAAGACATGATCCCATCGCCCTGCTCTCCTCCGCTAACCATCAGTCCAACAGGAAAATCAACGCAAACCCCAGCTTACAGGAGAGCATCATGGATTAGGATGATGCTTGCCCTCCAGACAATAGCTGCCCTCCTCAATGACCCCCTCCCTGAACCCCACAAACCCTCAGTCGGCAGAGATCGGAACCAGCTTTGCCGTCGCAATCAACTACAACCAACCTGTCGGTCCAGCATCCTGGCCGGTGAGCCCAGCGACTCTCCAAAGGCAACTGCACGACCAAGGAAGTCGCACACTCTCGGGGGATTGTAAGTACCTACCCCCCTTCCCAATTTCCCACAAATTCTTTTTGAATCTATACTAACTGCCTCCATAGACGATCTCTCAGGACATTTGGAGTGAAGTCTGATCCATATGTCCCTCCAAACGCATGGTCCCTGGAGCATCCGACACTTCTCGATGCAGTCTCCAAGCCGACCAACTCACAGTCTACCAACCTCCGTCGGCTTGGAGGCTCGCATGTGAAGAGAGAGATAGTTCAACTCATTGTTGACTATCTCTCACTTCACATGCGGTGTTACCATCTACTGCGCAGTGGGACTCCACAGTATTACACTCCGATGACCATGCCGGTCAAGATGCAAGATTCAAGAGCCAAGGATGCCACTGGCGACAATCCAAAGCGTGTGGATAGATGCAAAGGGGTAAGTCGCAATCGTTTGTCTGCCGGATTGTAGTAATGCTAACGACTCTCCCTAGACTACCAGGACGGAGACTCGTCAACATCGCTTTGGAAGCAACCTGTGAAGGTGCAGGAAGCGTACACATATGTATCTCAACCACACAAGCCAGAGAATAGAAAACCCAATAATAAGACTTTGCCTCCAGTTTCATTTTCATTTTCATTTCCATTTCCATTTCACTATTCAAATTTATATACTCTCTACTCTTCATTGCTTGCAAATACACTGCGGTAGACCCCCGTTGACGTACTTGAAGTGTGAAACATTCACAGCACCCTACAATCAATGTATTAGTCATTGTTTCTCTATTGTGGATGTTTATTTCGAAATGGTATATATATAAGAAAGGGGTATGCTTACTCATAAACAGTTACAGTCTTAATGTCGCATTTTGCTGGAGTCTTGCCTGGTGGTTTGTCTTTTCCAGTTTATTTTTGTGGTGATGGGGTTACTACTGTAGCGTGAGAAGGGCGAGATATTTCATCTTGTGTTGTGTTTTGTGTTTCTTTTTTCTTCTCTTCTCTTCTTTTCTTTTCTTTCGGGGGTATTTGTGGTAATTTCGATTGCCAGTTGTTTGATGAAGTTTTGATGTACCTTTTTTTCTTTCTTTTTCTTTTGTTTTTTTTGGATCAGATGGTTTAGCAAACGGGGACGAGGGGAAGATAGAAGATTAATGTACTTTTTCTGTAATTCTGAGAAGCTCATCTCTATATATACCAGGTAGACAGGGTGGCCAAGTCGTCTGATATTACAGTTCGATGGATTCCTGAGAGTTTCCAGGTCCGTTTCGGGTTTTGGCACTTGATTACCGTAAGTTTACACTACTTGGCAAACTCACCTGTTTAAAAGCTTACTTCGTCCCAGGTACAACCAACGTTTATTGCGCGAGCAAACGACTCACACCTTCTGCGTATTGGAGCCTGTGTCTGGATCCTAATGGTGTTCGACATACCCTCTACCCTGGGTCAATTGAAAGACATATGACAATCTCTTCGATGAAATATGCATTTCTGAGGCCTGAGGGAAGAAAAAATCTCCATCTTTACAGCATCCTCCCTGCAAAACAAAATCATTTGGCCAACACAGTTATCGCAGCCACGTTTCGCGCAGGTTGTATCCGGACGTCTTGAATCTGGAAGGAATAGTTCATCACCCTCCGGACCTCCAGAGGCTCAAACTGCGCTGCTTTCACTTTCTTTCCAACTCAGCAATATGCCCATCCTCTTGGTAATTCAACTTTCATAGGTTGGTCACCATCCTCCGAACCTCCAGTCCTCCAGAGGCTCCAAAATACACCGCTTTCCATTTTTCCATCTCAACAGTATGCCCATCCTCGTGGTAATTCCACATGGTTGGTCATCAAGCTGGAGTTCCGTCATCAGCTGATGTCCCTAGAAAGCATTCCATGCGCAGGATACAACGACAACCTGAGAGATCACCACTACTTCTTTCGAGGGGCGATCTTACGAAGTACGACTCAATGACAGCACCACTTCTTTGGTCTCGCCTATGATTTTCATAAACAACAAACGAGCACCACACCACTCCAGCACAATGGAGCCTCCGCAGCAAAAAAATCCAAGCTCCTCCCAATTCCCGAAAATTCGGAAGCCCAATGGTATCCACACATACCCACGGTCACCATTCTCTACTCGACGGGGCGGTGTTCCATTCCCAGAAGTTGCAGATGTACTCGCCCCTGCTACAACTCCACTGTCTACGACCGACAAAGCAGACATCACGACCTCGCGATTGCCAACCTGCAGCGAGGATCTGATCATACACGACAGTGAGAAGAATCTCCACTTCTCCTGTTCCCTCGCCAGTCAAGCTTTGCAACAACTAGACCACAAAAACGAGCATGCGACAACTTCCCAACGAGTATGTTTCCATAAAGGATCATCTCGTTCCCATGCATGGCTCTTTTTGTAAGGAAGGCTAAAAAGCCCCGACATCGTATCACTGACCAGCCTCCAGAGCACCAAGGATGTCGACTGGGATATCTGCTTGGGGCAATTACTCACATCGAAGCAGGGCCGACCTGTTGGGCCAATCGATGTCAAACCAAGTAGATTCTCATCGACATTCCTTTGGTGTTTCTGGAGAGTTGGTCAAATTTTCTTTTCAGGTGGGAGCGTAGAAATGGGGATTACCCATTCTGCGTTCCCGGCCTGTTATGGGGGTGGTCGGTGTATCTTGCAGGTACACATGCTCCTCTTCGGTGGAGGCTGCATGTCATTCAAATACACCGGTCACCCTCACACTTGCTCTTTCTATGGACATATTGGGGCCAGGGGCAACCTGAGCGCCCCATATGTTCCATACCAAATTGGAGGAGTCAATGGCGCCCAAAGCCACAATACTGCTGACCTCGCCATCGTTGCCGATTGCATCAAACACTCCATCGCAATCGGTAACGGTAACAACTGCATCAGCACAGGTACCAACAAATGATAGCGGGTCTTTCCAACTGTCTGGTCCTGCTGCTGATGCAGTTGATGCTGGTTTACCATTGCCCTCCGATTGGGAGGAGTAAGTCGCTCTCCACACCACGCCACACAATACCTGCTCCGAAAATCAGAGACCACAGAGGAGCAGGTCACTTGTGTGGGGAATACCACACGGCCAATCAACCTCCGCCAACTATGGCTTCATTTGCCAATTCCATGGCCAATTCCATGTGGTGTGGAGAAGCGAAACGCTTGCTCCAGTGAGATGATGGGGATAGTAGGGGAGATGAAAGGTGGCGGCGGGGGGAGGAAGTTGAAGTTGACGAGGATGAAAGGAGGGGGAGGTGGAGGAGGAGAGTGATGAGGAGGAGAGTGATGAGGAGGAGAGTGATGAGGAGGAGAGTGATGAGGAGGAGAGTGATGAGGAGGAGAGTGATGAGGAGGAG
>UNPT01000170.1:0-96498 GCA_900536445.1 Hymenoscyphus occultus
GGAGGGATGTTCCTGTCCCAACACCCTCAAACTCGTCTCCATCACTTGCACCTCCAGGTCTTCAGCCTCTTTCCAGCGTCCCTGATTCCAAAATGTCGAAGCCAAGTTGGCTATGCTGGTCAGCGTGTCTGGATGTTCCTGTCCCAACACCCTCTTTCTCGTCTCCATCACTTGCACCTCCAGGTCTTCAGCCTCTTTCCAGCGTCCCTGATTCCGGTATGTCGAAGCCAAGTTGGCTATGCTGGTCAGCGTGGAGGGATGTTCCTGTCCCAACACCCTCAAACTCGTCTCCATCACTTGCACCTCCAGGTCTTCAGCCTCTTTCCAGCGTCCCTGATTCCAAAATGTCGAAGCCAAGTTGGCTATGCTGGTCAGCGTGGAGGGATGTTCCTGTCCCAACACCCTCAAACTCGTCTCCATCACTTGCACAAACAGGTCTTCAGCCTCTTTCCAGCGTCCCTGAGCCCAATACACGTTCGAAAATACAGTAGCTGTGTTACTGTCAATATACTTAAGATTCTTTCTAGTTTCTGAGAACTGTTGGTCATTTGAAATACAAGCGTCCATATTCGCTAAAAGTGTATTTTTCTGATCTGCTGTTGTGTATCGGACCTCAAAAGACTTTATATTGACATAGACAATATTGATTGCTTCTCGAAAATAAGTATCTTGCTCTTTTCTCTTTACTTGTAATTGCAACCAATCTCGAATAAGCGGATGCAGGGAGAATGTCTTGTCATTTTGATATAGTCGTGTTACATTACTTTGAACATGTAGTAAAGATAGCCGTCGACATTTCATTCTAAACTCCGAAAACAATTCTGAACTCCATTGGCTATGCGATTTAGAGCGTTGAAATAATAAGTACTGAAATTTGGTCTTGAGATAAAGAAAAGGTTTTGATCTCAACTTACTAATGTTAATATTCCGGCTATGTGATTTGGTTTCTCTTTGGACGAAGATTGTAAGCCAGCGCGGAAAGGACGGGTCGACTTCCCAGAAGATCTGAATCAGATCTTCAGCAATATTTAAATAGTCAAGAAATGCGTAGAGGGTTAGAAAGTGAAGGGCGTATTTTTGCTTTTGTGGATCCTGAGGGAATAGTTGCAGAAATGACATTTGCCAAGTAGTGAATGCGCTCAAAGCCTTATCTTTGTCTGCCTGCCCATGAACTTGCATTGAACTATATTCCCACCCGTAATCAGGGGTATATTGGAGAAGTTTCTTGGTTTCCGTTTCATATTTTGGAAGAAACTCTTCAATTGCTATACCTGTATCGCTTATATATGCAGCAGCTTGATCAAGGGCCAAAGCTAGGCCACCAAGCCTATCGACGATTTTTGTTCCCTCAATTCTATTTTGCTCGCGGTTGTTGGGTTCAGCAATCAGTAGTCTTAGGCCCTCATCACTTGTCATAGCTGGAATCTCAAGACATTCCCCGAGCCGTCCCAGTTTCTGGTTTCGGCTTGTGATAAGAATCTGACCTAATCCACCTAAACGCTCCGTTAGTCGTGTTTTTAGCGGGATTTAACGATATAAATAGAGAGATATACTTCTTGGGAAAAAGCGCTTTATTTCGAAGCGTTCCGGGATATCGTAATTATCGAAAACAAGTATCCAGCGTATTTTCCAACACTCTAAGGTCTCGAGCACATGTTTGATCATTTGTTCTGAATCCTCTAGTCCACCTGAAGAAGGTTGGTCTAGTAGAGTAGCAATCCTCCCAAACGCTTCTTTGGTTGTTATCTCTAAGCTTGCATTAATCCAGAAGATCGCTTGATGGCTCTCCCTTGACATTTCGCAGTATTTTAGAGCAATCTGGCTTTTACCTTGGCCTCCGAGTGCGTGAAGAATCAGCACTTTCGGATGCGGTGTATCTGTAATTGAGAAGAAACAACCGATTTCGGAAAGAATCTCTTTTCTATTAATGAAGTTTCTTACTAGTTTCCTTGGGACGTCGTAGTATTTTTGAATTTCTTGAGCTATTCAACTATTAGTAGTTGCTATGTTTTTTGCCCCAGCTATTATAAAACAAGGTTTGATACAGTTCAATTAAAAAGAAATTCCTAATTCTTACTATTACTTAGTACAAAACTCTCTCGCTGCAAATACTTAGCACACTGCTCGATTTCCTGCACATGGCCCTCGAGATAATCAATTGTATCAATTTGAATCATTCCAGAATCGTCATATCGCTCCCATCTAAGCTCGGGGAGGTTGTTGACATTAAATCGATGATAACGCTTGTCTTTCACGAGCTCTTCTTTCCCTAAGCGGAACCTTTTTGCTGTTTCCTCAGTCTGCGTCGCAATATCGTAAAGAGCGTCCGTAAAGCCGGGTCCGTCTGTATGAATAGCTCGCGATCTAGGGCAGCCAGCTCCTACCGAGACCACAGAGCTAACCAACTGATCAAACCTCTCAGTTTTCCCCCATATTCTTTGGGCTTCATTCCACACCCGATCAATAGGATTATTTGCCCCAAGATCGCCTGCAACGTATTTTGACTTCGGTCTTCCAAATTCAATAGCTTCGAATATTTTTGCTGATGAAAGCGTTGCACATGTAGCATCTACAATCGTCACTGGCATCCGATCGGGTTCTCCGGGTAAAAGGTAGTTTTGAAAATGTACAATTGTATTGTTATTCTTAGCGGTCGCACAAACAAATCTAGGTAGTGTTAGTATAGTACATAACCTAAGAAAAATAAAACGGCTGACGAAGTCAAGACTTACGTATAACAGCCAACATTATCAACATTCCTTAGCATGCTTGTGGGTTCCAATCCCCGTTTTTCAACTAGCTGCAACACGCTTGTCCTCAAGATACTTGCTTTTATGATCGTGGAGGATGTAGACTCTATTTCAGTAGCCCTAGTATGTTCGGCAGAAAGTCGTTCAAATAGATCTAAGTATTCGTCTAAGCAATCATCCACCGTCATTCCCAGACGACCAAGCATGATTGCAATGAGCCTATTATTATTTAGCAGAGTATCCCTCGCTAGAGTGTTTTTATCTTACCCTCCTGTACCAGAGCCGCCAATCAGGTCAAAAACCTCACATGGTTTCAAGGGAGGATCCTGATTCTGGTTCACTTTCGCCATAAGATCTTGAAGAATATAGAGGATTGACAAGCCGCGCAGCCCACCACCATCTAGCGACAGGATATTGCGGCACTTTCTCGGCAGGAACGCAGCCTGTTCAACTACTGGGCGTGGAATGTTTGCGAGAATTTGTTGAATATCCGCCGACGACAAATTCCCAGCATTGGCTGCTTCGGCATAGGACAAGGTCAACACTCCAACATATTCATGTAGCCTTTGCTGGATCCCTCGCACTTTCTTTTCCTGGAATACGCTCCTTGTAGCTTTCCAGAGGACGGCCAAATTTGATGCATCAGCTTTTGGAGTGAATTTGTCCAAGGTTGTCTTGAGTTCTTGTAACGTGCGCTCAACGCCTTGATGAATTGGGAGCAGTGACTTGGATGTCTCCTCATCGATCTCTCCACTCTTAATGCGCTCTTTAGTTTTCTTAACTGTGAGGTTTATTGGTGGTAGCATCGCGTTGATGCATAGAAAGGCTTCTCCAACATCTTTCCCATTTCCTCGAAGTTCGATGGCTCGAGCGAGTACATTCTGGCTGAAGTCGACTAGTTGGATGATGTTTGCGATAATAGATACCACATCAGAGGCCGACATGTTGCTATAGAATAAGTAGAATCAGTGGCAATGGATCTATAGACTGAAGGCAAGTCTGCGACACACGATTGAAGATGGTGAAGCTGGGGATGGCGAAGTCTACTTTACCACAGTCGCGAGCCCAGCTGAACAACCATTTCTCTCATCCCCAGCCAGAGCAGAGATTGCAGGTGCATCCGAGTTGACCAATAGATGCGTGCATCTCTGGCCAACAGCTGCTGAACATTGCTTTTCACCAGTGCCTGGTGTGACCCTGCAGGAAAAGGCGTCGTCGCACTCGAGAGACAGTGTACAAGTAATAAACTGCGCCCCTTTCGGTGTCTGCATGTGGGAGGATTTAATGCACCGGCCTGTCCTCTACCGAGAAAGAGCCTTATGAACAGCCAGCCCATTCACAGTGTCGTTCCTATTGAGTTGTAATAAGCTACTTCATCTTCGTCCAGCCTCGTTTTCAACAAGGACACGTTACAGGTCATCGCTATGAGGCCAAAGGCGGCAGCTCATAACCTCAGGCTTCAACATGATGACGGAAAAACGACTAACCAGAATCAGTCTAGTGCTGACTAAGTGTGGCTGGTATAAAATTAAAGAGAGTGTGCGAAGAGGACATCGCAATCGAAGCCTACTATAACCATCCTCGACATTCTTTGATAATAGCTGCCTAATACTTTTGTATCTTTTCAAATTTTCTAAAATATAGAATGAGTACAACAATGCCGTTATATCCTCTATAGATGTAAAACGCGCCCTTAATATTATCCTCCCCATACTGTCTATAAGATATATCATAGATAATAATATATTGCTCCTTCTGAGTAAACCTCTATTCAAAATCAATATTTGTTAATGCTAGGCGAAACCGATATTCCTGTATTTCAAGAGCATCAAGTGAGGATATAAGTGATTTCTTGGAGAGAAAAGACGTCGTGAAAATCGTGTCGCAGACTGCAGACAGAAGGGCCGACGACTAACAACCTTCGGGTAACATCACGCCGCTTTCGCGCGATGTCACACGGCTTACTAATGCGACTCCACTCATTTGCCCATATTCATAGATATATACTCTGGAGCAGAACTTCTTTTACAATTCAATCAATTCTATATGAGCTACTTGACCCTATACCTTGGAAATCCAACAACAACTTTGCCACAGCCATTGCCGCATCCGAAAATGTCTTCGTCGGCATGCCTAATAGATCGGACATCACCGTATCTTTCAATAGAAGGTTAGAGCTAGATAAATCAACTACTATAAAGAACTCGATAAAAGAAATAGAACAAGACCCCCTAGAATTTTATGACAGTTCGTCAAAGGAGTTGAAATAGTTCGTGTAGTACAAAAAGATTAAATAAGGTGAAAATAATGAAATAAATGGATTCCACGGTTTAAGAGTTGTTATATATACGTGCTTTGTGTTTTCGTAGAGGAGGTGCAGAGTAATAGACGTCAATTGTTCTAAGAGGATTAATTCAGGAACAAAACGTAATATCCAGACTACGTGATGTGAGGGTCTGTACTTAGGTGAATGTGGGTTAGTACATTATTGTAATATAGTGTTGTAGTACTTCGCGTAATGAATACAACAGTGGGATAGAGCTTCCTAATCGGGAATAGTGTAGACTCGTCGAGTATAGATAACAGCTAGCCTTAAGATCTCTTCGCTCCTCGCGAGCAATCTCAACTCTATTCTGGAACTGTCCTTGTACGCTCCTAGTAATACGCCGACAGGTGATTAGCTGATTGTATTACTTTAACGGCAATGGCCTAGCCACAAGGTGGCTGGTGTATCACGCGAGGCGTGCCCATGCCACGATCTATGCCACGATCTACAAATGATATCTAAATTTTAGACTTAGTAAGTACCGAGAGAACTACTATAGTAACTCACTCTATACTCCTTAAATGCAAACTACTTAGACCTCTCTGTTGATCTCGATTAATGCCGTTAGCGTTTTTTAGAACGGGTATCAGGCGCCCTCTTCCGCTTGAGGTAATGCGACGTTCTAAAGCATGTATTAAGACGTTGAGCCGCGACAAGAGAGTCAATGGTAAAAGGAGAACCGCTGATATGGCAAGGCTCTAATGTTCCTTCCTAGAGTTGAATTGCTATAGGCGATTTTCTATCGACCAGCTCTACGGCTACTCTCTTGTTGAAGTTGCCTCCTTTATCTATATACGACCCTTCCCTTGTTAAGCCATCTAGCGAATAGCCTTGGAGAAGAAACTTTGTTGGGTTTCTAGACAGAAGATCAATTAAGCCTACCAATGCTAGGTGGTTAGCACGAAGGCTATACAAAATATGGCTAATATACATATACTTCCCGTGCTCCTTTGGAGGTTGGCACTTAAGCTCGAAGACAAATAGCTCGGCTATTACGCATCTCGCTAGTCGGGCTAATTCTTTTAAGCCTTGAATAGCGGATCGAGCGGCGACTTTGAGTTCCTGCATCTTCGATGTGTTATCGAGGGCGGGCTCGGGACCGTTAAATTTAACATTGAACCGAAAGTACTGCTCTTTACAACCCTTCCTTCGACAACTCCGAAATTTATGCCCATGGATACTACTTATAGAGAGCTTGAAGGCGCGGAAAAGACGGGGGATAAAACCGTCTTTGAAAATCCCACGAGTAGGTGACATACGTAGCTCGTCGCCCGTCCGGCGGGAACCGGTTCCCAAGGAGACCACCAGGCTAGGCCCGTCGGCGCATGGGTACATAGCCGCCACCTCTTAAAGGGCCAACATTCCAGGGTCATTTTAGTACAGGCCTCCATCTTGGAACGTGCCTGCGCCTGAGATATGCTTTGGCTTGAAGTATCTTCCTAATTAGCCGAAGGACAGGGTTATTACTATTCTTACTTACGACGGTGCTGCTGATCCGCATCTCGCGCTGCCCTATGTCAGCTGGTCTTATATATAGCAAGAGATTACTTATACTTCCTATAGTAGGATCCGTCCTGTATCTTTTAAGCGTAAGACATAATATCCTATCAACGTTAGTAGAAATTCAATTTCCTTCGCCTGACTAGCTACCAGAACCCCGAGGCCTTGTCCCTACTCTATTATAGTTCGTGAAGACATATGTTGTACTGTCGCGAATCGTTGTCACAACCTAGCCGATGCGAGTACCGGTAGCTGTGGCTTTAGAGCAATCAAGGATGCCTCGGTCACTTCCGTATACTTCTTGCAAGGCTGATTCCAGGTTTCTAGCAGAGTACCGCCCGTCAACGAAAATTAATATAAAGATATACACTGCCTATGAGATTAGTAGTAAACCTAACGATGGCCGAGGTTGAAAAGCCTGTTTAGCAAAGCTTTTAAATCGTTTGATGCACAGCTCTACCAGCGAACCTATTATACACAAATCCGTACTAATAATCCCTCCTGCTTCTGTTAGTGTGCCAGACGACTCTCGCAAGGGAATTTACCAGAGCTTGTGCTAACGACGACGTTAAAATGTTCCTACACAGGATAATTTAAGCTAATCTAGTCTTATAATAACTGTAGGTAGATTAGAGTTACTAAACCCCGTACACTACCCCCATTAAATGTTAATACACGAACGCCGGCCGTCGGCGGCAAAGTCTTCACCACCACTCCGGATGTGGACAGTTTACACTAGAAGTAGTTATCAACCTTAAACGTCTACGGATCATGCTCACTTCTCCTCCTAAACACGCGGATACAGTTTTTACAAATATAGTGCCCACAGGCGAGATTATACTATAGCGTTCTACGTAAGCATACAAGGCAGTCTTCCTCAGAGCGAAGGCTAAGCCAATCCGGCATGCAATGGAGCAGGAGCTGACGGTGAAGATCTACTAATGTGGCAGTCGTGTAAGAGTCTAGTGTCTCGAAGCGTGCTAAGAGAGCATCCTTAATAAGCGAAATAAACCCCGATGGTAAGAGGAGATTAGAAGAGTTTTTATTAACAAACACTCCTTCTTTGTATGCGTGGTAACAGGCTTCTTTGTATAATACCTGAAACACATCTCGGGGGCAAAAGACTATTGGACGATTAGCCATGGTTCCTCTCTTAGGGTATTACTTACAATGTATGTCCGGAGGGTAGCTGTCTAGCAATAGACTGGAGGCAATAAGAGGGATGGCGAAACTCTTTAACTCTCTTAAGCTTTTCATCTTGAGCAAAAACCTGGTTAGGTGCTCCTTGAGATCCGCTAAGGGGGGGTTGTTAATACGTAATGCCTGGATAAAGTTAAACGGCTCTTTGTAACTTGCGGCAAAGTGGGAGTAGGCCTGGCTTAAGAAGGTAGCTAAATGCTAGGCTGAGAAAAGCGTTCTCGACTCGATCCTCGCTAACCGGACATGATTAATAGCATCTATTAAGACTTCCTTAAGCTTTCTGTAACAGGCCGACGGCGAAAGATCGCCATCTGGGAGTAAAATAAGTACCTGGATACTTCTAAAGAATGTTAAAGGATCGGTCCTCGTCTCTTGAGCTAGGAGTAGGAGAAACCGATCTAGGATCCGTGACTCTTAACTCTTTGTTGCGGGCAGCTCTGCTACAATGATGATCTGGGAGCGTGCCGCCGCTGGAAGCGTTAAAGGCTGACCTGTGTTCATCTAAGCGGCGATGACCCGCGCGATAGGTTGCAAACCTCCGAGATTACTAGCAAAAAAGCAGAAGACGTCAGTAAATGGGGAGAGGAGTCGAAAATATAGACTGTCTACGGCGGCCTGCACATCTCCGAATCCTAGAAGGCTTCGGTTAGTGATCTCGTGGCATTGATCTAACAGGACAACCTTATATACCTTGGACTGGAGAGGAATGTCTCTATCAGCAATAAGGATAGGTCTGTCGCTAAAGGTAGTAGATAGATCTAGATAAAGGTGTATCTTACCGTATCGTCGATGGTTTTAGGAATTCTTTATAGTTCTTAGCAAGGCTAGCTCTTTTAACGCTCGTCCCTTAGATCTATTTCCAATAAGAACCAAGAGAGTAGGCTTTTGATATTCCAAATAAGGAAGGCCATAGAGTAGAGTCCCAGCTCGGTCAGATTAAGCAAAGGTGATTTCGTTGTCTTTTTTATATAAGCTAAGCTAATAGCTATAATAACAGGATTTCATTACAATTAAACAGACCAGCTATAGAGGTAAAGAGAATAAAAGCGGTACTTAGAAGTACTAAACAAGAGAAAAAAAATAGAAGTAAGGTAATATTTTCAATTTTCAACTGTTCTTACCTTTATACTCATTTTAAACCACAAATTGTTTCGAATAAGCTTTTGCCTGATTACTATGTCCTTTGCCTAATTAGTATAGCCTTTGCCTAATTAATATGTCCTTTCGTCTATTTAATTCAAGCGTATGCTTAACTTGGCAGAATAATTATTGTAGTAGCTTATTTCAACCCCGCTTATATAGGCATCGGAGGATAAAGGCATAGCTTTACTAGGAGCGTGGAGATTTTGAATTTAGTATAAGTCAAGGAGCGGCTTGCTAGATCTGATCAGCGGGTCTAGAATATTATGAAATTTGCAACTCTTAACCGAAGCACCTATCCATTCAGTGTATATAATCACATGCCACCCGACGTTAGTACCTACAAATATTATGCTATGATTTTCTAGCTAACCTTGATACCCAAAGACTATTATCATGGAGCATATCTACGCTGCTTGCCAGAAACCTCGTCCCTCGTCTTATCATGAACGGCACCCTCTTACCCCTAGTAGGGTTCCACGGCCTGGTATCTAACCAACCGAAGAGTCTTAACAAAGCAAGCACGAAATCCATCACTATTATCACTATGAAGTCCATTATTATTATCACCATTACCCTTGTAAAGCTGCAGAAAGTCGTCTAAAGTGTGAGGACATACCTGTGCACGTCGAATTACCTTCTGATGAAAGTCCTAACTGGGTCCGGGTGGAATCACCACCGCCGGCCTACCCTGAAACTAAGCCCTTGTTACCATGCAGATCTTGTAGGTGGACAGGTTAAGGGGGATTTCAGGAATTAGATGACGGCGAGCAGCGACAGCTATTAGATTTAGTGTTAGAAAAAGATGCTACTAGGAGTATAAACCCTAGTATAGCTTTCTGCTATATACACATATAACTTATACTGTTTATATTAATTTAAACCCTTTTAAGAATAAATATGTTTCCTAACCCTGACTCTAACACCTAGTCGTAGATTTATCTATTAATAAACTTTACTAATTATCAACTATAAAATTTGGTTTTCTCCTCTACTTAGTCTTAGGAATAACTTTAGTTCTATAATTGTGACAACATGAACCTAGGGCTATAGCGCAAAGTGTTCAAAAGTAGAATTAAGAATCCAAAGCTACGGAAGGAAGAGAGTGTAAGGGACTCAAAGCTATATATACTAACCAGCATAAACTGTCATCTTACTCTCGTAAGCGTAATTTCGTACCTACACACTCTACCTATATTCCAATCTTCGTATCTTCCAGACTATGACTATGAGGTTCGTTACAATAATCTGACAGACGCGCTCCAGGACTGCCAGGATCAAGCAGTACTCTATCCTAAGAGTAATAGATAAGGAGAGAAGGCAGGTAAGAGAGAGCCGGGAACTAAATACAAATCGTATATCCTAATATTATCTATAACGTGTATGTATAGCGAACCGGCCAAATAAGCGAACCGGCCAAAATTTTCCACACTCGCGATTAAAATTGTAAGAACTCCACCACAACGCCTCTAATTAATTAAAACTATTCAGAAATTTCTTCCTCAGATACTTCCTCTAAAATATTACAGGTGCGCGTATTATAACCAATCTCTCCGCAGTTGCCACAGCGCCGTACACGTGATTCTTCCCTCGGCTTCCGATTACTACTTCTCTTTATTTCCTGTATTACCTGCTCACCAACGTCTCTATCATCCTGTAGGTCCTGCGCTTCCTGTTGACTAAGTGATCCTCCTTACTGTAGGCGTGTTTTTTTAGCTCTTCGGCGCTTACTTAGTACTTCATTTGCTTGTCGAAGTCTCTGGTTCTCAGCTTTTAATAGTACTAGCTGGTGCATTACTGTTGATGCACCCTTTGTAAACTGGTCAACAGCCTCGTAAATAGGGGTTGGAAAGCTACTTTGATGACGGGAAATTCGATATTTAATAAATGTAGTCTGTGATAAGGCTTCAGTAGGGTTATTTGGTGTCTGTGGAACCTCAGGCTGAGTAGAACACAAGGGGGAGTTTGGAGGCGTTGGTGTCTTTAGCTTAAGATCAAGTGTAGAAATTACACTTTCTGGGTCAAATGGAAGAAGCCTAGCCCCTCGAAACCCTCCTCGGATATTGCTTTCTGTTATTGCAATATTAAATGCGGCGTGGAAGGCAGGAAAGAAATAATCCTTAGTAATATGGATAATCTGAGCTCGCATCATATCTTCAATTTGCTAACCATATGCCTTTTTTAATCGGCCAAAACAGCCAACGTCGAGTGGCTGGAGTATATGAGAAGTGTGAGCAGGCATACAAAGAGTAATAATATTGTTTTCCTTGCAATATTCCTCAAACTCGTCAGAGTGGTGGCCTTCATGGCCGTCGACGAGTAATAGGCGATAACCACCAATAGATCGGGACTTTGTATGTTTCTCAAAATGTCGAATCCAATCCATACCTTTCTCATGTGTTGTCCAACCATTTTCAGTAACAGCAATTACCCAGTCAGGCGGAAATCCACTGTTTTGATACCAAGAAGTAAGATGATTTTTCGCGGCAACAATTACAAATGGTGGAACACTCCAGCCTTGGGCATTAACCCTCTGGATTACTGTAACCCATTCCCGATTACCGGGTTGTATTCTTTTTGCTCTTACACGTCCTTCTGAGCTTGTGATAACCATCGCAGTTGAGATAACACCCATCATAAACCCAGTCTCGTCAAAGTTGTAGATATCTGTATCGAGGATACCATACTTCGCTATTGTGTTTCGTACAAACTCAAACCAGCCACGAATGACTTCTGGATTTTTGCACTTAGCTCTCTGGTAGTCGTATTTGCGCTGGAAGCGTGTCTGGAGTTCTGGGCGGCGCTTGACAAAGTTAGAAGCCCAACGCGTCCCGACGCGTGGCGCGTCGCGTGCTTCAAGAAGTCGATTTGCTATATCCTCAACTACAGATATCCGCGGAGGAAATCCTTCAGAAGCTAGGTCGAGGATATGTTGAACAAGCACTAGTTCCTCTAGGTCGGTCAATTTCCGTGAATTGACTGGAATATCGCGTCGTGCCTGCATACCACGCTTTCGTCGACTAAGCTTCTGATGATCGCAAGGATAGATTTTTGTTGCAGCTCGGGAGCTTAGCCTGGGGTCCTTTTACATAGCATAAAGGGCTAGGATAATATTCTTTTCGTCGTTTTTCTGGGGCATGTTTCATTGTAAAGAAATTCCGTGTTTAGTAGAGTAGTCGCGTTCGGGCGCTCGGGTGTATCATTCGCTATACATGCACGGTCTATTTTATTTATTTATTTATTTCTATTTAACGTCTGGCGAATACAACTAGCCGACTTGTAGCTAGGTTCTAGAATAGCTCTCAGTAGAGCAAAAGACGCTGGGGGGGTGCCCCAGGTGCCGGGGGGTGTAGATAAGAGACTATTCTACAGGTGACAGAGAAGAAAGAGGGCCCGCTTTTGGACCAACCCCAAAGTGAACAGGGTAACTAGAAAGAAGTAGTATAGAGACTAGTCGGAGGCCGGCCGTATAGGGCAGATCTCTGAGTAGAACTTGGATTTGTAGAAGAGGTCTCTAAAGAGCTTCTCCGAGAAGGGACCAAAGAGAAGGGAGGGGTCGCGTTTAGCTTTCGCTATAAGTCTCGGGGTTTCTCGCTTAACTATTCGGTAGAATAGGAGGTAAAATTGTGTCTTATTCTTGCCGCAAGTGTAGTTACTTATATCGCGGAGGGTGTCGTAGTATTAGAACCGTATATGGTATAAGGTAAAGTCCCCGTGGCCAGTTCTGGCTACTATAAATCGACCGAGTACCTCGCGAGGGAGTTTGAGGGAACGGGGCTTTAGAACCCAATTTATGACCCTATTAAAGACCTCCTGCGAGGTTCTAACCGAGCGAAAGGTAAGCTAAAGAGAAGCTTCTAGGTTATTAAGATAGACCTAGCACCGACGGGACGTCGCCTAGGCAGGGGATTTAATAGCGAGTTCAATACCGAGTAGGGCAGCCCTAGCCTCGGCGTCGTAAATCTCTAGGGTCGGGCTAAAAGGGTACGACTTTGTGTTTAGTACAGAGCCGCCTCGCGTAAGGCAGACCCCACCACTAGTGTTCCTGTCGTTGAGTCTAGAGCCGTCCGTGTATACGACTATATTAGAGGGGGGAACAGTGCCGAGGAACTCTAGAAAGCGTTCCTTATAGAGGTCTTTGTCCCCTCTAGGGACTAGACCGCCAACAGCGATCAGGCGTTCCACGCGGTCGAAGCTACGGGTCCAGGGTGGGTCCTGTATCGGGTCTATTATTTCAGAGGGAGGGAGAACTCTCCTGTTCCTATAGAAGAGCCTAGCACTAGGGCAGGGCGAGTCTACGCAGCGCCGGAGGGGATGGTCCTGGTCAAGGCGGCGAATTCTAGCCGCTAGAGCCTCGCTTCGCCCTAGAAGAGCGATTTCCGGGGAGAGCAGTCCTGACTCTAGGAGAAGGACCGAGGCGGTGGTAGTCTTATACATAGGCAGAACAACCCTAGCGCACTTATATACTAGTAACTAAAGGAGTTCGATATGCTTATTAATCCGGTTATTGACTTACTAAGAGTTCGAGCCTCTTATACGGGTTCTCCCTAGGAACTAGGTCTCGTATCTGAAGTAAGCAATAGACAGGAC
Organism: Hymenoscyphus occultus; assembly: GCA_900536445.1. Taxonomy (NCBI): domain Eukaryota; kingdom Fungi; phylum Ascomycota; class Leotiomycetes; order Helotiales; family Helotiaceae; genus Hymenoscyphus; species Hymenoscyphus occultus. The sequence goes on from UNPT01000170.1 coordinate 13,507, forward strand.
ACATGTAGTAACAGCCTGCTTAAGGAGATACAGAGGAGAACCGCGTACTATGTTCATTGTACTCTTTAGCGCCTAAGTAACTAGAGTAGCTTTTCCTATTATTCGCTTAACATAGCTAAAGAAGGAGAGCCTAGGGTCGAAGAATATCCCGAGCTAGCGAAGCTCCTTTGTAGGGTAGATTTCCTTAGCACCGACTATAATAGGCGAGGGTTGTCGGATCCCTTGTCCCTTTTGTTTCCTCTTACAAGAGAAGTAGATAAGCTTAGATTTATCGCTGTTAAAGGTAATACCTTTGTCTAACCCCTATTATAGAAGACAAGCTACTTGTATAGAGAGCGCCTTAATATTCTCAGTTTTACTTAAGCTCACTACTAGGAGAGCAACGTTATCGGCGTAGCTAAAACGTCTAAGGGCTAGAAGGATCCCAAGGCTAGAGGAGAAGAGAGGCTATATATAGAGTATAAAGAGGATCGGAGAGATCGGAGACCCCTGCGGGAGACCACACTTTAGCCCTGTACTAGCCCCTATCTCGCCATCGAGTTTTATTCGGACAGATCTGTTAGAGAGAAAGGAGGTGACCCAGGAGACTAGTTTATTAGGCCAACCCTGCTCCCTAAGCCTCTTAATAAGACGGCCCGGGAGAACAGCGTCGAATGCCCCCTTAATATCTAAGGTAAGAAGGGAGGCCTCCTCTTTCCTACTAAGCGCTTCTTCGATGTCGTGCGTTAGGCAGGTAGTAAGGTCTACAGCGGCACGGAGAGGGAGGGCGCTAAACTAGTTAGGGCCTAGTACTCTTTCTTTGATCCTAATCTAGGAGACTCGCTTAGCGAGGAGCCTCTCAAGCACTTTTCTAAGGACAGAGAGAAGGGAGATAGGTCGGTAGGCTCTTAGCGACGACTTGTCCTTCTTATTAGGTTTCGGGATAATAGCGACAATTGCGGAACGAAAGTACTAGGGGTAGTATCCAGTGTTTATACACCTACTAAAGAGAGAGAAGATTAGGGGGTAAACTCTAGGCTAGGCAATCTTAAAGATTCCTGTTACTAGTTCGTCTTCCCCTAGGGCGGTCGAGGCCTTCCCGAGTATCGAGTCCTTAACCTCTCGTAGAGTAAGGGGGGCCCAAGGAAGGGCGTATGCCGGGACAGTCGGGGTAGACGAGGGAATATCGCCGACCTCGGCCTTGTTTGTAAGTAGTTCCTAGACAAGTATCCTTTGTTTCTCCTCTGTTGTATAGCCAAGGAGGCTAGCCGAGTCCTTTAGAGGGGGGAACTTGTACGTCCCTGTGCTCTAGTGCCACTTACAGATTTTAAAGACGTCCTTAGCCTCGGTTGCTTTATCGATTAGGTCTCTAAAGTAACTTCTTTTCGCTCTACGTATCTCCTTACGAAGTTCCTTACGGAGAAGCGCTACCGTCTGATCTCTACTAACACGGCGGGCCTCACAGATCTATACTATAAGAGAGCGACATTCTAAGCTCTACCAGGGGTGCCCAAACCTACAACCGAGGCCTCGCTTAGCGCTACTACGGTACGCCCCTTGGAGGGCTTTAGTAATAAACACAGCAAGGCCGTCGAGGTCCTTATTTAGCGGGGCGTCCGAGAGCTTGTATAACTATTCGGAGTCTAGGGAGGTCTCTAGTACAGCGAGGAAAGCCGCTGGGTCTAGGGTACTAAGGCGAAGCGGAGGGCAGCTGTAGCTTAGGTGCCTTCTAGTAATCTAGCGAGCGAGTTCGCGGCAGATATACGGCTCTTGTACTAGTATAATATCTACCCGGTTTAGGTAGGCAGACTATAGAACGTACTCCTAGGAGTTCGCGTATCTATGTACATTAATCTAGAGGACCTGTAGGCTACGACTCTTGTTTGATCCCTGGTGTCTACTTATAGATAGGTAGGCGAGGGAAAGACAGGGGAGGCTGGGCTAGCTGCTCGCAGGGGGGCCCCTTGGGTCCCACGGGGGGGCGTGATAGGGGGGAGAGCAGGAGCCCTTATAGGGCTAGGCAGGTTCTCCATGTCCGTGTCGGAGAGTTAGTACGGAGAATCCTCCTCGCTACGAATACGTATCTCGTTACAGGCCTAGGTAATAGTCTTTCTATTCTCGGCAGAGGGGTGGCCAGTGGGTCTAGGGCGTAGTTAGTACCTAGGGTCGTCGGCAGGGTGGGGGCCCTGGCAGTTTAGGTATTTAACCTTATATTGCGTATATATATTATACCTAGGGTAGTTTACTTCGGTGTAGTTAGTACTACTGTAAGCTCGGTAGCGCTTATTCTTTCCGTAAATACGGACGTTGTACTAGTCCTAGCACCTAGTATACTATACGATCTTAACCTTCTTAGGTATAGGCTAGAGATATACGCGAAAACCGAGAAGGTTAACTATACTAAAACCTTTTACAGTATCGGCGTCGGAGTCTTTAAAAAAGATATTCTAGGTAGTAAAAGGGTTCTCGTCTAGGCGAGAAGTTATAGTAATAATAGCCCTAGCTAGAGTAACCTTAAGAGCTTCTTTTATAACAAGGATAATATCTTCCTAGGTTATAGGGCGAAGGATAGTAGTAATCCCTTTACTCTAGTCTAGGTCGACAGATTCGATATTACGTAGGATAAAGCAGGTACGAAAGGGAGCCTAGTGTCACGAATCACGTGCTCACGTGATACTTGTCATAATAAGAGGCGCAACCCTCGATAGGCATATCCAGGTTTCTTATAGCAAATAGGGGTCGCTTAGACTAGCTAAGCGATCCAAGGATTTCCATTGGTCACTGTCACGTGACTAGACTTGATCATGCTTGATTAAGTGAGTAATACTAAGCAAGATCATACGGATTAGAGTGATTAGTATGATCAAGGAAAACGAAGGTTCTATATAAGACTGGCACGTCTGCCATTAGATAGGAGCTTCGTGCTTAACTTAGTTATTAATCTTATTATATTGTTTAATATCTTTGATATAAGTAACGAGTTCACTTCTAAGTGAATAACCCGATAGTCTTCTTCTTATCCTAGTATACTAACCAGCGAACACCTAGCTAAGTTTAGTTAGCTAGTTTAAGTATTCGTTATACTTTAAGCACCTGCTTTAAGTCGAGACTATCACGATGGCTCCTACTACCCTAGCAGCAGGACCGGCCACCAGCCCCTAGGCTAGCTGAGTCAACCTCCCCGAAACCAGCGGAGGGACTACTACGACAAACATTAACACTCCTCGATTAAGAGACGTCGACGACGACGACGACGACGATAGTATACTAGATATACCTAATCCTTACAAGGTCGAAGCACTTGAAAACATCAAAGTTAAGATACCCGACACGTATAACGGAAAGCGAACGGAACTCGACTTGTTCCTTCTTTAGATAGACATCTACTTTAACTTTAACAAAGAGAAGTTCGAGGACGACTACAGCTTCCGCTTAATCTTCGCTATCTCCTACCTTAGGGGACTAGCGCTAGAATAGGCCTAGCCCTACCTCGAGGACTTCTTCGACAACAATAGAGGAAACATAACTATAACCAAGGCTATGTTCAGGTCTTAGGGAGGATTTAAACAGGCGATTCGACGAGTCTTCAGAGACTTCGACGCTATCCGTACTACGGTACGCAACCTTCTAGGTTTACGACAAACCGGATTAGCTATTAACTACGCTAACGAGTTCTAGCGATATAGGAACAAATCAGGGTAGGACGCCCCTGTACTTATAGAATTGTTCTAGAGGGGACTTAAGACGTATCTCTACAAGGAGATAGTAAGATAAAATATAACCTTCTTAAATATTATAACTATAATTAAGACTGTTATCTAGTTAGATAACCGTCTCTAGGAATTCAGGAAGTCATCCCCGAAGTAGGAGAATTAGTCTAAGGGATACAAGCGGTAGAATCGTTCCTATTACAGAAAGGGCTATAAAGTAAACACTACCGAAAAAAAACCCTTCCCGTAGGAAGGAGGCCTTTCCTAGGAAGAACGTAACCAAAGACGCGAGTAGAACTTATATTACTCTTATAGTAAATCCGGCTATCGAGTAAACGAGTACTACGCGAAGGACGCGAAGAAACCCTAGAAAGGAATAAAGTAAATTAATACTATAGCTAGAAGGGAAATAGCTATACTTAAAAAACGAATGTTAACTAGTAACAAACTCGAGGAAATAGGGATCTATACCTAGCTCGAGAACGACTTAGAACTCGACGAGTACTACGCTACGAGATCTAACGATAAGTACTCTTTGCCCCTCTAGTTACAAGAGAACAAGCGGCATGAGTCCGACGAGTCGGAATTATTAGAGTTGTTAGATAGTACCTTAGGGGACAAGTATAATCTATTAAAACAGAACCCCGAGGTCGGAGAAAATTAGACATTTATTAGGACCTTTATATTAGGTAATAGATAGGTCTACATAGACGGGCTAAAGTCAGACTTCTAGAGCCCGTATACTACTTATGGTAGCGAGCTAGTCACCTTGACCGCCTATAAGGTAACGGATTATAACAACTATTAGATAACTTTTAAAAGTATCCCGTTAGGACAAATAGTTATTAAAGCTACTAAGTATTACAACAAGAATAACTTAGATAACGAGCTTTAAGAGGAGGTATATCTAGAACTACTACCATAGGTCGGAGACACCTAGAGGGTATATAATATAACTCTATAGACTAGCGAATAGAGATGGGTAAGCGAACTAGAGTTCGTTGGTCAACCTAAGCTAAACTTCGTAGGAGACCTCCCGAAGGTATAGTTAGACCTATACGCGGATAGAACATATATAGTAGAATAGGTAGACGAGATAGGAGTCTTATTCTTACTAATGAGAGGAAGAGACAGACGTCTATTCCTGGTTCGCTACGCTAGCTAGGATAAGGAAATCTACGCCACTTCCGGAGACCAACAGTTAGTAGTAACTACGGTTATACAAGGGAAGGAACTCCGAGTAATAATAGACTCGGGAGCTATAGGAAACTTCCTCTCCCCGAAAATAGCTAGGAAGCTAAACGTCCCTGTCAAGAAGACGGTACCCTACTAGTTAACGGTAGTAGACGGGACAGAAATAGGATACTAAAACGGAATAATCAACTAAAGTACTGTTCTAACAAAAACTACTATCGATAGACACTATTTAGACATATAGTTCGATATTGTTGAAATAGGAAGTAAGGAAGCGATTCTTAGTATGCCTTAGATTAGAGAACATAATCTAGATATTGATTAGAAGGCAAGAAAGATTACCTTTAGTCGTTATAGTTACAAGGGTTCGTATAAATAACTACAAGGCCGGAACGAAGTTTGCGCTACTTCTTCTAAAGAGCCCGGACACCTAGGAAAGGGTCCTCCATAGGTTAGCAAAGGAGCCGATTCAGAGTTACCTATATAGTATAGAGAATTTAAGGATCTGTTCGAGAACCTAGAGGATATACGTGCCCTTCCCGAACATTGCCTATAGGATTACGAGATTAAATTAAAAGAGGGTTATAACCTTAGGAAGCAAAAGCTTCGACCTTATAATTAGAGGAACCTTTAGCTACTTAAGGAGTATGTCAAGGAAGGAATTAAGAAAGGACATATTCGGAAGTCAGAGTCACCGACCGCTTCGAACATATTAATCGCTAAGAAGAAAGACGATCTAAAGGGTAGAGCTTGTGTTAACTACCGAGAAGTTAACAACACTATAGTTAAGGACGCTTATCCGTTACTAACCGGCCAATACTTACGGGACAAGTTAGGCCGAGCTAAGATATTTACTAAGCTCGACCAACGAAACGCTTTTAGCTTAATTAGGATTAAGCCGGGAGATAGATAGAAGACAGTATTCGTCTTGCCATCAGGACTCTACGAGTACAATGTAATGCCATTCGGACTTACGAACGTACTAGCTACTTGTCAGAGACAAAACAATAGTATCCTAGAAGACCTACTAGGAGTAACTGTTATCTGTTACCTAGACAACATTCTAGTATATTTAGAACAGAAGGAAGACCATCAAGGACACGTTAGAGAGGTCTTGCGGAGACTCGCTGCCGTAGACTCCCGCCTTAAGTTATCGAAGTACGAGTTCGGAATAACTCGTACTGTCTTCCTTAGATATGTAATTAGCCCTAGTTAAATAGAAGTTAACCCGGACAAAATCAAGGCAATTATAGAATAGAAATCACCTAAGAACGTTAAGGACGTCTAATCGTTCTAGGGATTCGCTAACTTTTGTCGACAGTTTATAGCGGACTATGCCGGATTGTCTAAACCCCTAACGGACTTGACTAGGAAAGATAAGACATTCTCCTAGGACAAGGCGACAGAACAGGCTTTTTAGGAAATCAAGAAGCGATTCGCTAAGGAACCTATCCTTAGGAATCACGACGTCGACAAACTAAGCACTGTTAAGACAGATACTTCGGACACTGCTATTAGAGCGGTACACTTATAGCCTAATAAGACCGGGAAGCTAATGCCTGTCGTATACTTCTCGAAGACATTGGATTTAGCTCAGTAGAACTATAGTATCTTTGAGAAAGAACTTCTTACTATAGTCCTAGCTTTAGATTATTAGAAGATTTACCTTCAGGGTACAAAGTACTAGGTAACTATCCTTACTAACTATAAGAATCTAAAAACATTTATAATAACTAAGGAGCTTAGTAATAGGAGACTTGCTCAGTGGTCACAAATCCTTGCGGGATTTGACATTGTGATTCGTTATGTTAGCGGAACTTCGAACGTACGAGTAGATACGCTTAGCCGGAAACTAGGCTACGAAGGAGACAAGGAGTATAAAAAGATTACGATCTTAAAGACTCTTGAGAACAGAGACCTTGCCCCAACGATTCATAAAATCGCTACTATAACTAAGGAAAGCCCTTGGGACGATAAGATTAGAGTAGTATAGTTACAGGACAAGATCGAAAAGACAAAGAACGGCAAGATCTGGGTCCCGGATTCATATACAAAAGAATTCATTACGGAGTACTATACGGCACCGGCCTATGGACATTAAGGAGTTCGCCGAACTCTCCAACGGATTAGACGGAACTACTACATTGAGAAGGTAGCAGCCGTAGTTAAGGAAGTAATAGCGGAGTATGATACCTATATTAGGAGCAAGGCTCCCCGCTATGCCCCCTACGGACAGATGGGCACTACTCTAATACTACTAACCCCTTGGAAGTCGATCTCTTGGGATTTTATAGTGAAATTACCGAAATCCAAGGATCCGATAACAGGTGTCGAGTACGACTCGATCCTAGTTATCATAGAAAGGCTAACGAAATACATGATCCTAGTACTATACAAGGAGTCAAGTACAGCCGAGGAACTAGCATTTGCATTCCTTAAGGAAGTAGTCTCGAAACATGGACTACTAGAAGAGATTATCTCCGACAGAGACAAGCTCTTTACCTTATTGTTCTAGATAGTACTCACGGAGCGCTTAGGAGTGAAAAGAAAGCTGTCGACAGTATTTCACCCCTAGACAAATGGAGGGAACGAACGCATAAATCAAGTAGTTGAGACATACCTTCGTTGTTATGTGAATTACTAATAGGACGATTAGGTTAAACTACTGCTACTAGCAGAATTCGTATATAACAGCTCAATAACGGAAATAACACTCGTTACGCTATTCTACGCTAACTTTGGGTATGAATTAGAAGCGTATCGAGAACTATTAGCTACAACAACAGATAACCAACTTGCCTATATCTAGGTCTCGAAAATCAAAGGTTTGTACATAGAACTTGTAAGTGAATTGTAGTTCGTGGCAGAAAGAAACGCGCACTACTACAATAAACGACGTAGTCAGGAGCTAACGTTAAAAAAGGGGGATAAAGTCTACCTTGTACAGAAAAACATTAATATAAGGAGACTAAGCAACAAACTGGACTATAAGAAACTCGGACTATTCAAAATTAAGAAGGTTAGAGGACCATTGAATTATAAATTGGCACTACTAGAGACAATGAACATCTACCTAGTATTCTATATATCCCTACTTGAACTAGCACCACCGGGAGTACTATTAGCCCTATACACAGAGATTTAACTAGTTAACCCAAACGCCGAATATAAGGTCGAAAAGATTCTTGACTATAGGGTTGTCAGAGGATAGATTAAGTACTTGATTAAATGGTTGGATTACCTATACTCGGAGAACACCTAGGAACCTAGAAAAAACATTACCCAGTACTCGGAGGAACTTCAGGAGTTCCACCGCCGAAACCCAGGGCGTCCTATATCTTAGGATCACCTAAGAGGGCCTCGAGAAAGGACAGGTCGAGACCCGGGTCGGGAAAGGGGTCAGAAGCACTAAGAGCTAAAGGAACAGCTACCTCCCTCTACTTCTTTTCTTCCTCTTCTCTCTCCTTCTCCTCCAGCTTAGCCATGGAGTTTAGACCGGAACGAATCAGCTCTTGCTCCCTTTCGTCGAGCTAACGCTGTAACTTCCGCAAACGAAGAATTTTAGTAGCCGCCTCTTACTGGGACTGCTAGGCTCGCTCTTCTTCCTCCTTTAGACTTTCCGTTGTCGATCGATCGACGACTAGTTAGAAAGTGAGGGCATTCGATTTCGCGATTTAACATCGTAGGATTTCTTCTGTCTAGTACATTCGGAGCACTTGTTGGCATCCGAGGCAGTAGCTAAGGCTATGCATTTTCGGCCAGACTTTTCGCATCGGGTACATAGAGCCATTTCTTCGCCAGACTTGTTAATACGTTTTGCAAGTTCGATCCAACGCTTGTGTTCTAAAGCACGAGTAGTGTTCATGGTGAAGGGAAAGGGCTGGCCATCTTCCGACGATATTTCCATGGTCATACTTAAGCTTGGGGACCAAGCTAAGCTAAAAAGGGGATAGTGTCACGAATCACGTGCTTACGTGATACTTGTCATAATTAGAGGCGCAACCCTCGACAGGCACATCCAGGTTTCTTATAGCAAATAGGGATCGCTTAGGACAGCTAAGCGACCCAGGGATTTCTTTTGGTTATTATCACGTGACGAATGGGCGACTGGCCGAACGTGTCGACCATGGCGACCATGAGTATGAAGGTTCTATATAAGACTGGCACGTCTGCCATTAGATAGGAGCTTCGTGCTCAACTTAGTTATCAATCTTATCATATTGTTTGACATCTTTGATACAAGTAACGAGTTCACTTCCAAGTGAACAACCCGATAGTCTTCTTCTTATCCTAGCATACCAACCAGCGAACACCCAGCCAAGTTTAGTTAGCCAGTTTGAGTATTCGTTACAATCTAGGCCCTAAGAATATTAGTAAGTTATACCTCGTTACAAGTCTCCGGAAGAGAATTAAGGTACCTTAAAGTATCGACGTATACGGTATATGCGTAATAACTAAGATTCGAAACAAGATACCTAAGGAACTTGCGGAATGGGCAAAGGAGATACTTAGTAGAATCTAGTTCGATGTAGCAGGACTATAGCTAGTTATAATAAGAGGGAATAGATAGCTATTGATTATCATCGACACATTCTCACGACGAACATGGGCTATTCCACTTAAGACAAAAGAAGGAGCTAGAGAAGCACTGATTAAGTGGAAGACCTACGTCGAGCACTAATTAGATAAGAAGATTAAGAGTGTAAGATTAGATAACGCTCCTAAATTGCTTAAGGTTATAAGTGAATAGTAGATTATTGACGGTATTGATGCTTAATCCACTACAATCGTATTATCATATTAGAATGGTCTAGCGGAAAGATTAATCTAGACAGTTAAGGCGGACATACGAGCTCTTCTTAATAACGCGAAGATGCTAATGGAGTTCTAGGATAAAGCTACGGAGATAGATATATATATTAGAAATAGAACAGATACTAGCCCCGTTATCGATGGGCGACGAACAAGCCCAATTAAAGTATTTACTAGTATTGTCCCAAGTATTGATCATATACGAAGATAGGGGAGCAAATGCTACTATTACGTTAATCGAAAGACGATCCTAGCGGGAGAGAGACGTAATAAGCTAGTTAATCTAGGCCGTGTAGGTGTTTTTGTTAAATATACAGAATAGATAACAAAGCACTTGAGAATCTACTCTCTAGAGAGAAGGATGATAATCACTTTAAGTGTAATCAAGGTTAACAAGGATACGGATGGAGGAGAAGTTAAGTTAAAACTACGAAACTATGTAAGTAGTCCTTAAGGAACTACGAATTCTCCTAAGGATAGGAATCCTCGTGGAAGACTAGTAACTAAACTAACAACTCTAATCTAACTACCTATGCAATCACGATAGCCGATGGTACCCTAAGTAGTGATCCTAGAATTTATACTACCGCCGGATGTCCTAAAGTTCTCTGAAATAGATATGTCAGATCTATAAGATAAAGACGTTAAAGACAAAGAAGTGCCTCGTGCTATAGAGAGCGAGTTAGATTTTAACTATCAAGGAAGCAAGAATCGTAAGAAGAGAAGACGTCCAAAGAAGAAATACCTGTCCCCGGCTACTTGTGATATAGACAGCGATAGAGCTAATGATAAAAGAGATCAAAGCTATGTTCCTAATCCTGTTATCCCAAATCCGGTCTTATTAGCTATAGTTCCGTAGAATACGATCCTTTAAATTACTTCTATATATTTTACAAGGGGAGTGAAAAGATAAGCAGAGAAGGAATTAGAAGAGGGTCCGGATGTTAAGAAGGTTCGAGCTATGATTGTATAGATAATCTGTAGAAAAGATAATATTGATGTTAATAAGCTGGAAGTTCTACTTATATATAAAGCTTGCTTTCCTACGGAAGTAATCGCCGGAATTAAGATACTACGAACCTATAAGGATATAGTTAGTAATCTAGTCTATGAATATAGGTAGAAAGCCGCCATGGCTAAAGAACTGCTAGTATTATATCAGAATCATATATTTATGGACGTTGTACCCCCCAAGGGTGCTAACCGAGTGTTATATAAATGGGTATATATAATAAAGATACTTAAAGATGGATCTATCGAGCGATTCAAGGCTCGATTGGTTGTAAGAGGGTTTAGCCAAATCTAGGGGGAGGATTTTAGTAAAACGTTCGCACTAATAGTACGAATGGACACGCTACACTTATTTCTGGCAACTGTAGTACGATAGGACTTAGAATGCTATTAGTTTGATATCAAGAATGCGTTTATAGAGTTATATCTTAAGGAAAGTATCTACCTTGAACTACTAGAGGGTGTTCAATTGCTAAAAGGGAAAGTCTAGCAAGCTCTTAGAAGCTTATATGGACTCAAGTAGGCTACGCGAGATTAGAACTGTCTTATACGAGGAGAACTTTTAAAGTGGGGGTTTAAATAGAGTCTCGCTAATCCATGCCTATTTATATATTAAACTAATACGACAAGGTTGTTAGTCTATGTTGACAACATTGTTACTGCCGTAAATTCTAAGATAGACATCGACTAGTTTTATTAAAAGCTCGCTACTCGATTTAATACTAAGCCTCTAGGGGAGATTGGAAAGATTCTTAGTACTAGGGTTACTCGTGACCGAAAAGATTGCTTAATTACTATCGATCAGGAGTAATACTTAACAGGTGTGCTTAAAAGATATAGTATCACAAGTAAGAAAGCAAAAGGGAAGAAAATACTGGCCGCTAATTACGAAAGCCTGCTTCCTATAAAAGACAGTAATAAACGAATTAACGTATCAGAATACTAACAAGCTATAGGAAGTGTAATATATACAATAATATTCACACGACCTGACATTGTATACGTACTCGGAAAGTTAAGTTAGTACATAAGCGACCCCGCAGAACACTATAGTTACGTAATAAAATCACTTCTACGATACCTACGATCAACAATCAAGACGAAACTAGTATACTTATCAGCAGGGGGAGACACTAATATAAAGGCATTCTCAGACGCTGACTGGGCTACGGCAAAAGATGATCGCAAAAGTGTGTCTAGGAGTATTATTATATTCTATGGTGGACTAATCTCGTGGTTAAGTAAGAAGTAACGGTCCGTGTCGACATTAAGCTGCGAGGCTAAATACATTGTATTATTATCGTGCGCAAAACAAGGACAGTGGTTAGCACAAGTATTCCGTGATCTTAGCTTAGACAGCTATATCGGAAAGGAACCATAACTTGTTTAGATGTTTAGTAATAACCAAGGTGCTATTACATTAATAAAGAATATATACCTCAATGAACGATCGAAGCACATCGACATTTGTTACCACTTTATTCGAGACCTTGCTAAGAGGAGACGATTACGGGTTAACTTTATCCCAACTAATAATATAGTAGCTAATAGTATAACAAAGCCGCTTCAACGAGTAAAGTTTAAAAGATTCAAGGAGCAGATAGGGTTAAAATAGTAGTTTAAGAAAGTATAAGGTTAATAGCTACTAAGCTGTACTCGAGTTACCTCGAGGGGGAGTGTTAAGGAATCCTAGAATACGATGTAACTGGAGTCCAGGTGTAGCTAGTCCCGATTAGGAATAGTAGCGCACTAGCCAGGTGCAGGTGTATAAGGCCGAGCTAGAGCCCCGACCTTCTTCCCTCTGGAATCCGATATACACTATTCAACCTGCCATCTTCCTACTACTCTACAGTCTCCCATAGGAGGATCATTACCTCTCAGGGGATATCTGCTCAATAAGTAATAACTTTATATACTAATAGTAGTCTTTTATATTAGTAGAAGAGTAGGAAATATAAAGATATTATTAAATATTCTTATACTAACTCTCTAATATATACTTTATTAGTAGATAATTAGGATTCTTCTATCTAATATATAGTTCTTTTATTAAATAAATACTAAAATATATTATAATTATAAGGAATATCAGAAGCTCTTCTAAATTAATATCCCTCTAATACTATTCTACGTATCCTATTTTAATTATATAACCTCTTTATCTCTCTTAGTACTTTTTAGTTATATTTATATTTATGTTTATAATAATTATTTTAAGAATTACCTATATAAACAAATAGTATAAAAAACTTAAGTAGAGTTTTTATAAATCTAAAGAGAGAAAGAGTTATAGAATAACCTAGGTTATCTTATAAAAGAGGATTAAAATAGGTATAAAATACTCTTTAGATAATCTTATTATTTATATTAGAAAGATCCTTATCCTAGGGCCTAAATAAAATATATATATACTCTAAATTATTCTATAAACAAAAGCTTAAATCTACTACTATAGTATTCTAAGCCTTATATTTAATCTCGGGGAGATAGAAGGAGGTATTAGATAATTAATTATTATTAATAATTTACTCTTATTTAATATTATTATTACTAGCCGATTATACTTTATAAGGCTTGTCCTAGTACTTATACTTATTAAGATTAGAGTTCTAATTAATTCCATTAAGGTTTATTATATTAATAGAATACTAAGAGTATAAAGGGCTAATAAAATTATCGTAGTATAGGTATAGACGTAGTAGAGTTAGTTCTTTATATAAAGGACTTTTAATAACCTTTCTACTACTGTGACAGACGTGCTTCTGGACAGTCGGAACAAACAACACTCTATTCTTAGGACTAAAGACGAGGAGAGAAGGAGAGCTCGAGAGAGCTGGGAACTAAATACAGGTCGCGCACGCTAGTACTAGCGCGCCTCGCTAAGCGAGCATGTGACATCCAGCCCTCGTGACCATAATCGTCACATCACCCCCCCCCTTTGAAAAGAGCTCGCCCCGAGCGTTGAAAGTCTAAATCAAGTAACTAGTTATGAAAAATACCCTTTTGCCAGGCATCTAGATAGTCCGGATCATCCGAGTCTACTTCCTTACTATCGTAAGCATCATCGTCCAAAGCTGTAATCACTACTCGTCCTAGGTTTGTCATATGTCTGCCTAGTCTCGCAACTTGCTTTCGTGCTAGTTTTGGGTATGCCTCCTCTGCTGGTAGATCTATAGCTAATATGTATACTCCATTTGTACCTACTTTCATTCCTAGCTCTAGCTTTTGTCCTGGTTTTGGCGAGAACGGACGGAATATACAATCGTTGACCTAGTGTTCCAAGGAGCCGCATCGTACACATCTGCCTTCAGCTCTGTATTAGTCTCGACGTTCTAGTAAAATAGAACAAGCGCGTGGTAGTAAAGTAGATATGCCAATGGAATTAATACTAAAAGCATTTAGGTCCATTGGTTCGCTGTAGTAGGAATACGTAGGTGGCATAGAAGAAGAGGAGCGACCAGCTAATTACTGAACAACGCGTATAAATGCTGGGTAATCGCGAGGCAGATTAAGCTATTGAGAGAGTCGTCCGCGAAGAGTAGGATTAAGGCTATTCCTAAAGGTGGAAATCTTGTTGACATCTAGCTAGTCCTAACCTCTTACTTCGTAAAGGATACGCTCGAACTTAGCAATATATGTAGGGATTAAGTCGGCACCTTGCTTAAGGGAAAATAGCTTGTCTTCCGCCTCTTGAACCTTGTTTGGATTATCGTACACGCGCGCGAGTTAATCGAGAATTGTCTGGTAGTCCTAACTTTGCGTGTCTTCTGCTTAAGAGAGTTGTAGGAGGACCATGGCTTGGACGTGGGAGTCAAGGTTAAGGTAGACGTAGTAGAATTGCGCAATAGTATCTCCAATGGCTATGCCGTCGACTCGTAGCTTTGCTTTAATAGAAGGAAGCCAGGTGTCGAATTTATGTATCTGGCCAGTAAATTTGTCAGGGTCTGAAAGGGAAGGTTTAGGCTTTACGGATGCGGAGGGTGTTGACCGAAGTAAGTGAATCTCGTTGCGCTAACGCTAGACTTTAGCTTACAACTCAGCGATAGCGGACTAAACTTAAAGAGTATCCATTGTAGAGAAGTCAAAGAAAGAAGGAATATAGGTTTCGTCGTATCGTAGAAGTATAGGGTTCTTGCGCATAAGACAGTGTAGTAGGAATCGTGGAAATTAAGACGTAAGATCGTGGACCTAGGAATTTAGAATATCGTGCGACACGTATAACGTACTATAGAACTGTCGTATGACACGTATAGCACACCGTGGACTATCGACTATACCCTAAGGCGTAAACGTGAACTTGGACCTGGGATGCTTAGCCTTAACTAAGGGTCTTTAGTAATGTGACAGACGTGCTTCTAGATAGTCGGAACAAACAACACTCTATTCTTAGGACTAAAGACGAGGAGAGAAGGAGAGCTCGAGAGAGCTGGGAACTAAATACAGGTCGCGCACGCTAGTACTAGCGCGCCTCGCTAAGCGAGCATGTGACATCCAGCCCTCGTGACCATAATCGTCACAACTACTCTTTTAGCGCTTTTTAAACTATATTAATAGATTATTTTTCCTTCATCCTACGAAAGATATATTAAATATAAGAAAGAAGTAGAAGTTGTTACGGAGCTGGAGCTCCATCACGTGTTGTTGGTGCCTTGGAGGCCTGAGGCTGTCATACCCCTCTTTATCTGTCGTTCGAACCTTTGGTCTTGGTTCTTCACTTTGAATTCTAAGTAGTAGGTTAGAAGAAATATCGAGTCTGTTACAGAAGTAGTAGTAGGAGTAGTAGTAGGAGTAGTAGTAGAAGTAGTAAGAGAAGTAGTAGTATACTTATCCTTAGATAAATATTACTAAAATTATAGAATTACTAAACTAGTTAAAAATATATATTTAACGTATACTACTTCTTATAGAAGATTATAGATTTATAACGTTTTTAAGTATAGTTTAATAAATAAATATAACTAGAGTTTTAACTACAATAGCTTTAGCTATACGGGTTCGAGGCCTAACGTTAAGGCTAAGCCTTAGCGCTAAGTGATTTACGGACTAAGGGATAAGGTATAGAGTATAATAGGTAAGGGGTAGGTTAAAGAGTATATATTAGACTTAGGAGGGAAGATATTAAGGCTCGCACTCGAGTAATATATAGCTAATACTAGCTTATATAACGCTAGTCCTAATCCGGACTTAGTACCCCTATACTCTAGTTACTACGTACATGATTTCCTCAACAGTGCGGATACTTATCATGTAAGTGTCGTACGGGTTACTGATAGACTAGCGAGAAGGAAGTTTGTAAAATCATGTATCTAACGAGTACAGGGATCGAGAATGGGGAAAGATGGGAAAATGGTAACGGGGGGTAGTGCTACTTTGGAACAAGGATTTCATGTATGCTGATAATTTAAGATTGCTCCCTCTTCTCCTGCACTGGTACTTACAATAACTTCTATCACCTCAGTCACGAGCGTTCGCCCTTTCTATCAAACCTCAAAATTGTGGTTTCTTATCCCTCCCCCTAGAAATCCGACAACAAATCTACTCATACCTAGCTCCAACCTTCCTCACCCCAAGAATACACAAAAACCCCTTTTTCGACGACACATCCCCCAGGTACCTAGAAGAAATCGATCGTCTGTCGTCCTTCCCAACAAGCTCACATCCAAGTCCCGAGATAACCAACATACCTCCACCTCCCCACGGTATGTCGCCAACTCTACCACGAACCCTCCGGTAGCATATACGCCAACACCATCTTCCGCTTCACAAACCGATACTACTTCAACACTTACATCAAACGTATCAATCCCCGCAAAGCACACGCCATCCGCAAAATCCAATTCCATATCCTGCAACCCCTCATTTACCGGGAAAGTTTCACCGGCCCCCTCCTTCGAGATATTAGTGCTTTGAAGGGGCTTAAGCACCTCGAGTTTGCGATGAGGTATTCGCGGTGTGAGTACTTTACAGGTAAATGTGTGGTGTTTATTCCTTTCAGTCGAGGTGCGGAGGATGTGGTTGGTAATGTAGGGGGAAGTTCGCGAGGGGTTATCATATTTTACCACGGGGTTCTTGAGGAATTGCGCAGGAAACGGTGGGGTTGTTTGAAGAGGATGGCGTTGGAGAGTCTGGATCTTAGGGTCCAGAGTGGGCCGAGGTGGGATTTTGAGGGGAGTGTGGAGTTGGAGGGGTTTTATGATGAGGTTAGTGGGAAGGCTGGGATTGAGAGGAGTTGTTTTGGGAAGGGAGGTATTTGGAGTTCCTAGGGATGTGTGTGACGATGGTTATGGTTTAAATTACACCATTATACACAAATAAAGCTTCGTCAAGATATAAACCTTATATAAACTAAAAGCTCTACATTTAGTCTTTCCTTTTATTATGAGTTGATTCCTCATCCTTTCACTAAACGGCCGTCTCTTGTTCGCTCTTCCTAATTTCAGGATCTACAGAAAATGGTTTTCTTGTCACCAAACAAGGGAGTAGTTATATATCTCCTTCGTAGTACGTGTTCTACAAGGAATATATTTGGCCTAAACAGGGGCGGGAAAAGTGATTTCTAGTAACCCTATTAGAGTATTCTATTTAGTATTATATAGAACTTCTACGAAAGCTAAGAGAAACTTATACGAACTTAGGAATGTCTTATTATTATAATACTACCGTACGTTAGCATTAAAACTTCTACTGTGAAATCCTTCTAATTCTATATATAAAAAGAGAGGTGTTTTAAATTAAGGCCTTGCTAAACACGAAAATATATCTTAGCGGGATAAGGACTACGGAGGAGATATAATAAGAGTAAGTTACGTCTGAAAGTATATACAAGGGCGTAAAACTTTTATTACAGTAAAAAAAGACCTACCGCTTGAATAAAATTATGTTTACCAATAATTTAAACGGGTAGTAAATCTCAACATTAAGCGAAGGAGGGGGTGATATCGATTTACCACACTCCGTGGAGTCGATATACCTGCTGCCACCAAAGACCTTTTTCCAAGTAAAGGTGTCTTAGGCCCTTTCTAAGGCTTCGCTTAAATTCGCTTGAAGAAAAATAAAGTTTGAACACTTCTATACAACACAATGCGTAGCGGTGCGATAAGAAAACAAAGCTACGATAATAGTTCTTATGAAGCATTCAATATTTCAAGAGTTTGCGTGAAGTAGATAAATCAATTGGCCGTTGGTACACTTTACTTAGGTGAGTGTAGGTCTTGTGTTATATTGACCGACCTTGATTTGTATGTCGAAACCCTCTTCTACAGAATGCGAAAATATGTTTAGAGAAACAAGTAGCGTTTGTATAGAAATTTATATACATTTTTTGGTCTGGAAAAATGTTTAGAACTCTCAAGAATTCCAATAAGGAAATTGTCGGGACGTAAAGGTGGTTTTAATCACGTGGCTCTACTAGACCACTTTGGTACTAGTGCAAAAGCTGGAGCCTCAAGCTCACAGCTTCATGTATGATAACAAGAACAAGAATCATCACCAAAACCCAGAACCCAGAAACCTCTATTCTACTCGAGTAGGCCTGTATTCCCAACAGAAATGGCTTACAGTATCAGCGCCGTGTGAGGCCCGAAAACCCGAGACTCCGCCGCGAGAAGATCAAGCACCTCCCTAATGTCCTCTTCAACAAAATAAATCCCATTAAACCACCACATGATTTCATTCTCTTAATGTAGGATTTGATTGTTTCTATATATAAGATACTTGGTATTCATAGACCCATAAGGGCAAATTTGGAAGATCACAGGGGTATGCAGGACATCCTTGTGACCGCATAACCAGCTTCCGAAAATGGAATTGACCCCTCCAGATAGCGATCAGATAACTGTTTCCCAATCACCAGCACCATCTTCGTCTCCTTTCGCGCTCATCAATGTTCCTTAAACAAATTATTCCACCTCGAGGCTAACTTGAGGCATTTTCACAATGTCTCGCGGTCTCCTCATCCAGATCGCTTCTATCGCCATACTAATATCTTGCACATTCCTCGTCGGCATCCATTATGGACGATTCACCAGCCACCAACCATCAATGTGGGATGCATTATCCCATCTTCCCAATTCCCCGACCGTGACATTGAATGCGAAAGTCTTCAAACCGATCGCAAACGAGGAATCGTTCAAATCCGCGAAAGCGGCGGCGAATGACACGAACTGGAAGGAACTATTGCCAACTGGAGAGGGATTCTTACAAGTTCAAAATGAGAATGGAAGGAAAGTGAAAATGGGAGTCTCGATGTTTCACCAGTTGCACTGCCTGGTGATGCTTCGAGATTTGCTTTTGAATCCTACTATGGCACATGCTAGTGCGACGGGTGATTGGCCGGATGATAATCTGCATTGGTTGCATTGTTTTGATTATTTGGCTCAGGTATGATTTGTTATTGAATGTTTTATAGATTGTTTTCTGATCATTCTTCATTGTAGGGCTTTCTATGCGCAGCGGATGATACACTTGAGAAGCCCGGTTTTACCAAGAACACGAACGGTGAGGTGGCGGTAGGAATCGATGGGATGAATGAGATACATCAATGTCGCGATTCTTCAAAATTATGGGATGTGGTCTTGGACTCGCAGCAGAAGTCCGTCAAGTCGGAAATGTTGGGGAAGAATACGGTCTTTCCGTTTCCTGGAAGCGAAGATTTATAATGGGTTTTAGCAATATTTGTACGTTACTCGTACTTGTTGGACATTCCGACCGCAGCATTGAAAACGTGATGTTGGTATTGTTTTTCCAACCTTACTTCATACATATGTGACAACGAATTCCGCTTCACTCATCCCATAGCGAAGTCCTCATGCTTTCGTGGCCCAGTTCCTCGCCATGGCTCTCAAGAGACAAAAGGTATTTGTTTGTCCTGGCAAAACCGGCAATATTGTATAGGTATGGCCATGACATGGCTGGGCGGCCGACTGCAGATGAGACAATCTTCTCAGAGGCGACATAAATCAATTTCTTCACCATTATCTAAAAAGCAGGTGCTGTCATTCTTTATGACTATCTATTCCTTTCCTTAACATATTTTAGCTGTACATGAATTCAACATAAAGTATGGCGCCGCAGGAAAGAAACGTGGACTCTCTCTTGATCAGTATTATTTCATGGCAAACATCAAATCCTTTTACTCCACACTCAACCGCTACATATATAAGCACCCAAAACGCATCTTTTCCCCTATATCCAAGATACAACGGTCACTGTGGATGATGTGTAAAGAAAAACGGTAGAACTGTACGTGTAAAATTGAGAGTGAGATCTCATAGTCATCAGTGCGACCTAGTGCAATTTTTTGGGGAAGCGCGTGCACTCTTCTTTCTCTTGTGATCGTCGAAATGCGCCACCCAGGAAATAAAACAGCAAATAAAGAGGCAGTGGGTGATAATATGCCACTAATAGCACCCATTATGCAATTTTACAAAAGCAAAAAATACTACAAATAATGATTAATGCCTTGTTCAAAGCACAAGTCATATTGAATGACAGCAAAGGAAGCTAATTGCAAGCCGAATTCCGATTTTTATTATGCTTTGGTTCAATGCTTCCTCATAACCACTTCCAAAAAACCATTGACCTCCCTCACCTCTCTCCCCCTTCCTCCCCCCCAAATACTATCCAACATTTCCTACCTTCCCGAAGGACGAGGTACATGTTACTTACTTTGGCGTAGTTGAACTTGCATCCCCTCAAAATTTCAGTGCCAAGACCATCATCCATCCTGTCCACTGGGCAACTACCCCCAACCCCAATCCTCGCTTAGCACACCAATCACCACTCACCCGCATCTCCAATCAACAACAACCACAGAAATGTCCTAAAACGACCAAAAAAACTGCAAAAATCCTAACACCTTTCGGTGTCGCCAGGGAGCGTAAACCAGACGTACTGAGTTTTTCTATTGGGCTATCATTCCTGCGCTCTGCCGTTTTTAGCTAACAGGCACCATATTTCAGTGTGTACGGCCGTTGAGTCAGTGATACCATGTCTTGCATGTTACCACTGAACCAGGTAGACGTATTCCGAGGAAGCGTACAAATGATTGAAGGGAGGTTGCTTACTTGAGCTTTTAAAGGACATGGGGGTGTATTTGTGTGGGGTGGGATGCTAGCGTGGATGGGATTCCGAGGTGGGCCCACGAGGGGTTGCGGTTGGTTGAGAGTAGGGAGTGGTTGAGTTTAGCATTCACTTGTATGTGTCGTGTCACCTGCTAAGGCAGGTCCGAAGACGCTTGCTCCAACGGTAACATGTTGAATTGTGGTGGATAGAGGAAAGAAAGCGATGATTTGTTCAATAAATACATTTGGCTTTTTTTTAGAAAGATTTCGAGGTTCGCTTTCCTAAGAAGAAACCATGTCGTTGCATGTGTATCTAAACCTCAATCCATGTCAACCAGAGCCATAGAAACGCACCACATCACTACATAGCAGGTCTCAACTCAACAATAAGATCATGTGCGTCCGTAAATTCGGGTTGTTATCATCTCCACTAACATACGCTCCACGGCAAGGAAAGTGATTGCAGAGGTAAAACCTTAGGGGATCATGATCATAGGACGGATACGTGTAATTGATTCTCTCCTGGGCATTGGTCTTGAGTACATCGGATACATTGAAGTATGCCTCATGGAACGCGCTTCGGAGGGTGATTTCAACCTAGACGATGTTCAGATCAAGTCTTTCATTGTCTAGGAAATGAGAGCGAAAGTTTCCTTGCCAGTCTCAACCGCTATCATTGAAGAGGCTTTGCCAGCGAGGTCGATGTCTTTGTGCTCTCCGTTGGATATGGGTTGGTTATTGACACCGTCCCAGCCAGAGCAGGGAGCGAGATTGGAGCAGCGATCTTGTCCGGAGTCTTTGGTTAGATACAGGATATCGAATATGACTATGTAGAAGAAAGTGAAACCCATCAAGAGGTCAGCAGTAATGATAGTTTAGTAATGCTTTTCGTGTTCTGGAGGTGCTGTGAACTGATAATGATAATACGTTTGAGTAGTGGTTTGAATATAGTTACTTTCTGAATTAGAATATGATCAAGAACAGATTGCGAGGTTGTGTTGCGCTCTTTGAGGTTGAGGGGAAGAGGAGGATTGGGTTACAAGAGTCAATGACTATACATTTTGGTGAAGTGAGTGAGAAGTTTCAAGTGAAGTCGTAAGACTAAGCAACTTTTTCGCTAGCGAACGACGCTTACAATCTGCCAAGAGTTATCTCAGGAACTCAGTAGCTCTTTACTCCAGGTGAACCAAGGTTTTAGATCAAGTTATTGGATCACAAAAAAAAGCACAAGATATCATGGCAAAATCTTTTATTCTAAGCACCAAAACTCCAGTCTAAGCTATCCAAATTTCTGAAATCAAGAGCAACGTGCCCAATCCAAAAAAAAAAAAAAATCTGTAACTCTAATCCCAGCGCAAGTCAGAGCACCCATAAACCAAAGTTGACGACCGGTGGCGAAAAGTATAGGAAGGCAATGTATCCAAGGCCAATTATCGAAAGGTGGTGGAAATGGCTTTTATGATAAGGAATCGTCGCTCTGTTTGTTTCGAATTTATGTCTATTTCAGGAGTATCGGTTCGAGTCTAGATTCAGGAGAAGCGAAAGGTCGTTTAGCTGTTGCGGATCTCGACGTAGATGTCGTTGGAGGTGGTGGTCTTGGTTTGCCAGTTGTCCCCGGAGTTGACGTAGCATGTACTGCAAGGGAAGTGGTCACAGCCTGAGAGGCCGGCTCCTGGGTCACCTCGTGGGTACCTATGCAAAGCTACAGTCAGTATGGTTCATTGAAACTGGGGATGCTTTTGGAGAGTTGGAGAACTTACATCCAGTGGATTCCCTCCTGGGTGTTCGGGTCACGAACAACTGAGACATCAAAGGTGTTGAAATCAGGATGTTGAGACTCGCAATGGAAGCCTATTTTTAATCCACAAAGTCAGTCTCTTCATCATGAAGGATCCATGCCTCAAGAGTAGCCAAAAATCTATTGGCGAGGCAAATGAACATCCACTTCGAAAGTGGAGAATAAGCAGAAGCACTTTGGGAGATGAACTTACAAACTTCGCCCCGGACAATATGATCATAATCTCTTGGAGCTCCGTCACGGTGTGCACGGAAGTTTCCACGCCATCCACGACCACGGTCCCACTCTGGGCCATACCCATCCATACTGAACTCCACGTCTTGCTTGGGGTCAACACGAATATCTCCAATGCCGTTGGTTCCATCGGTGTTGGGTGTGAAATCAATCCAGCGAACTTGGTCAGAACGGTTGCGGAATATGAGCTTATCGCCAGCAACGTTGGAGACAAGGACCAGACTCGCCAAAGCGAAAGTAACGATGTTGTTGATGAAGGAAGGCATCTTGACTTTAGCGAATGCAGAACGCAAAGAATTGAAGTGCAATTTGAACTGAAGAGATGCTGTAAAGACTGGCTTGAAGATTGAGGTAAGGACAGTAAGAGGCAAACTGTGGATGAGTTGATGGTAAGGAAAGGAAGGGAACTCAAGGCAGAGCAAGAGGGATATATATACACCTTTAGCGAGCTTCAGATCTTGCGGAGCAAAAACTCCTACTTCTCTAGCTTCCCAATATAGAAGAGAAGAGAAGCTATTAGACTTCTCAGCCGCAGAATGTAGAATCTTCCTCATCTCATTTAGTAACACCGAGTCTATTGATACCGGGTTCCCTTTTTCGGGTGTGGAATTCAATTCTAGCAAGTGAATTGTTTTTTTCTCAAATATTGAGGAAAGAACTTGAACCAAGGTAGCAATCCTTAGGGTTATTTGGAATTGAAGCTCAGAATAAGGTACTCTGTGCCAGAACCTAGATTTCCCATCTCTGAACAACCTCAACAAAGCAATCGGTACCTGTGCGAAGACTACATGTGCACATCTCAACTCTTCTCAAACAAAGGCTTGGAATTGAACGCAAAAAAGACGTTAAATCATCGTCAAAGGAGAATTACCAAGTAAACAAACCATCCACAGAATCATGAGAGGTGAATAAAACTTGCATCCAGAATCCGATAGCCTCTGTTGATCTCTGAATTTGAAACTTACTACATACCCTTGACAAGAACGATAATTAGTACAGAAGATCTGCAACGGATGTTCTGAAAAGAGAAGTCTGGCAGAAAAGTCCTACATACAATAGTGTGAATTTGAAACTCAGCTCATAGCCCTCACAAGAAGGTAGATCGTAGATAAGCGAGCCGATCTAGTTCAGTGTAGGTAGGAGCTCGGGAAAGAGGGGACCGATTTGCAGCATAACAACACCACTTGTTGTAATAGGGGTAAAGGTGAATAAGCGATAGCAAGTGGTTACCTTTTTTAGAACACACCAAGTTAGCCTCGTCATCTGGCTTTTGCACTTGCAATAAGCAAGTATCTATCCATCCAAGTTTAGAAACCGGCAACTTCCATTCTGGGTAAAAGTTGGTGAATAACAATTCCATAGGTCTGGAATTGTATAGAAAGACCCGCAGTTTCAAAAAAGGGGAGTGGCTGCTAGGTCGTTGATGCACAGGGATTCAAGTTGGTTTCCTCCAACAAGCTTCTAAGCTTAGCACATGCGAACGAGACCAAAGGGGCTGGGAAATTCCAAATTTTGGAGTTCAAAAAGTGGTGCGAATGATGAATTTGATGAGAATTGCAACTATTTCATTGCCAGAGCTCACGCATGAATAGCGAAGAGTGACAACTGAAGTGTCACTCTTCGTAACCTGAGGAGTCCTCACACCTCTCTCTATCCAAATATCAGACCTACAGCCCAAAGTAACAGAAACCAAAACATCTCATTGCACCAAATTGACAAAAGAGAAGCAGAACACCTTCCATTCCCAAGCTCCCTCAACCACTTTCCAATTCTTCCTCCAAAACAACCTTCCCCTTCCACCACTCTACAACTTAATACTATATCTCCCACAACACAAACATCCCCCTTCCCCGTTCCCTCCTCAAAGATAAACAAGAACCCACTACACACTACACACCACAACCCAACTACCTCATCACCTCCTCCCCAAAAAAACAATCAGCAGAGAAAAGAGAAGAGCTCCCTCACTCACTCTCCTCTCTTCTACAACCATACCCACCTACCCACACCCCCCCACACACACATACACACAACAGAAAACCTTCAAGATAAATTTCCCTCAAAGGAATACCATTCAGAAATCTTTATCTAAGAACTACCTAGTTCCCTCCTAGATACACCGTTACTGTAGTATTTACCTCTCAACGCTCGCTCAGCCTAGCCCATATACCAGCAGATTAGGCATGCAGACAGGCAAGTGGGCACAGAAGTAAAAAGACCTCTCAAGTAAATCACAGATCCCCAACGCCTTCCTCAATGTGGGACCGTAAGGCAGCATTTCCATTCCCATACGACGCCCACCCATCCACCCACGCTCAAATCCACGAAATCCCAGGAACTCCACCCAAATACCCTCCCTACAAAAACACCCTCCAATCTCACAGTAATCTTACTCCTTCTTTACCCCCCACCAATGAATCACTCACTTAAACTCATCCTTCAACACCCACTTCCCCCTCATCCTCGTATTCCCCCCCTTCTCCAAGCGCGCAATCTCCCCAAGCATGTGTTTGAACTCGGCCGACTGGCGCTCATTCCTACACATACGATTGAAATGCGTCACCAGCATCTGACTCGGCACACTCCCACCATGCGTACGGATGAAATCCCGAATCAACTTCATGAAATCCTTGCCTTTTGGCGCCGCGGTGCCATCCCCAGGAGTAGCAGAGCGGGAGGACCCTCCACTCGCAGTGCCCGCCGTAGAGAGACCTTGTCGGTTCGCGAGCCCGGAGAGGATGCTTTGGGAACTGGGTCCGTTGGCACGACTGCGGATGTTGACGGGTCGTCCTGCGGATCCCATTTCGCCTGTCCAAGTGACAGTTCCGGGTGTGATACGACTGGCTGCTTGACCGGCGCGGCGAAGTTCGGCTGCTGCTTCGGCGGCGACGCGTTTGGCTTCTCGTTCGAGCATGCCGCGATCTGGGGTGATGACTTGTTTGCCGTTGATGATTTGGTCGTGCTCGAGGGCGCTGTGAACACCTGAGTTGGCGAAGATACCCTCCATGAGTCGGGCTTCATTAGAGGAGGGTTTATCTTCTGAGGGGTCGCCTCGGAAGGTCTCGAGACGGCCTACACCATCGATATTCTCAATATTTTTGTCGGTTCCACTGTCTTTTGTTTCTATATTGGCATCATGAGTGTCGGTTTGGCCACCAGAGGGTAGGTCTGTCGAAGGGCCTGCAGACACATCCGAAACAGCACCATTGGCAGACGGACCAGTAGTCTTGTTTAAATCGATTTCGGTACCCTTGAACATCTCACCAGTTTCTGTAGTACCATCTTCCGTACTTCCGAGACTGAACAAGTCATACAGATCCTTCATTTGAAAGGTTTGACGTTGCTTTGGATCTTTAAGAATTTTGTTTGTCAAGAATTGCTTGAAAATTTGACGTTGATAAATCTTCTCTTCAATGGTACCAGCCGTCATCAATCGATAAATAGTGACTTCCTTCTTTTGCCCTAAGCGCCATGCTCTCTCGCGAGCTTGGACGTCGGTTGAGGGATTCCAATCTGGATCAAAGATAATAACCCGATTTGCACCCGTGAGATTGACCCCAAGTCCTCCAACCTTCGTCGTAAGGAGAAACACATGCAGATCAGGATCATTATTGAATTGATCAACAAGAGTTTGTCTATCCTTGATATTGGTACTACCATCCATACGTAGATAGCGGAATCCGGGCAAGCTCTTGATGAATTCCTCCAGAATATTGAGCATCAAAACACCCTGACTAAAAAGTAAGGTTTTGTGACCCATACCCTTCCAGACCTCCAGAAGGCCTTTCACGACTTGCATCTTTCCCGATTTGTTTGGATTGCCCCATCGATAGCCAGGCTTGCCTCTCAGACGAGGATCCAATAGATCAGGGTGATTGCAAACTTTGCGTAGAATGTCAATACCGAACAAAGACTGGCGTTTGTGATTGAGAATCGAGTTCATTTCCTCGGAGGAAAGAAACATCTCATACGCTTCCCGTTGAGGCTTTGTGAGCTTACAGAAAATAACTTGCTCACTCTTCTTGGGCAAATCCGACGCAACATCAACCTTGAGACGTTGCAAGAGATACGGGCTAATGGTTGCTTTCAATGTCTCTGCGCACTTGGTTGCAGTGAGTACTTGAAGATTTGTAGCATTGGCATAGCCGCCCAATTTGATGGGTACTTCGAACGCTTGCCGAAAATTGACTAGGGTCCCAAGTCGCATGGGAAACACAAAATCAAATAACGACCAGAGCTCAACTAGGTTGTTTTGCATCGGTGTGCCTGACAGAATGACCCGGTTCCCTGTCCGCAGTTCTTTGCAGTTGATGGTAATAGCGGTATTTGGATTTCGTATCTTGTGACCTTCATCAAGAACGGCATACTCCCAATCCACAGGAACCAATACATCCGAGTATGATTGAAGTCCAGCGTAAGTCGTGACTAGAACGTGGCCATGCTGAACAACTCTGTCCACAATCTTCTTTGCAGCTGTAGCTGATTTGGAATTTTGCTTCTTCCTGCGACCATATATCTCTTCCTCTTCAGATTCTTCAAGTCTATCTTCGTTGCTGACGTTTAGCATACCACTACCCGAGCTATGAAGAATCGATACTCGCAAAGGTGGCCACCACCGATGAAATTCATTGACCCACTGTCGGAGTACGGTAGCTGGGGCAACAACAATGATGGGTTTCGTCAACTTTTTGCTGTAATGCAAGCCAGCCAAGAAAGAGATGATCTGGATGGTCTTTCCCAACCCCATCTCATCGCCGATAATACCACCAACCGATTGCGAATACAGTTCCCCAAGCCATTGAACGCCAGTCTTTTGGTAGTCAAAAAGCGCAGGATAGATATCGCCTGGCAACTTCAAACCATTATCAAATTGGTGATCTGGAGCATCAGGACATGGTTTGAACCATTCCTTCTCCTCGTTATTGACAGATTCAGATTGATTTTCTTCGCCATTAGCTTGGTCATGTTCCATTTTGCGGCGTCTTGCTACACTTCGCTTTTCCACCCACCCCTTAAGCCTCGCTTGGTACATTTTCTCGTTTCCATCATCGATACCAGCGATATCTACTTGCTCTTCCGCCTTTTTAGTCTTCGAAGTGGACTTTCTTTTGGTGGTTCGAGAAGTCATGAGTGCATCATCTTCATCATCTTCAACAAAATCCTCCAATTCGTCTTCCTCTGAGCTACCAGGAGCAAATGCTTCAGCGTCCTCATCTGGAGATGACTGTTTCGCACCGGGGGCTGAAGAACCGCCATCGAACTTTCGCTTCTTCCTAGGCCGTAAAGAGAATTCGCTTCTAACAGTACTGGTATCACTCTCAGGGGCATTAGCAAAACCAGGCAATCGTAGATTTTGATGAGATCTGGGTTCCGCAGCCGCCGCAGTAATCGCAGCAATCTCATCGTCCACTTCTTCCTCTGCGTCCAATAAAACTTCCATAAGATCTCCATTTAGTCCTTCCGGGCCTCTTGCTGGCATTCGCGAGAATGGCGTAATCTTTCCTGTACGAATGAGAAAGTCTCGCTGGCTTTCATTCGGCATTCGATTATTACCACTAATGGCATCGGCCGGTGCTCCATCTGTTCCATCATACTGATGTCTCTCTTCCACGCGCGCCTCTATATCATGTATATCTTTCTTCAACCCCTCGATTTCATTATCTAGTCGTGATATTTCCTCCTGACATCGTTTTCGCATAAGAGGGTTATTCGAGAGCGTCGTTAATCGTCGCTTTTGCGTAATTTTCTGAGCTTCTAGTTTGTCGATATTGGAATTGACCTTTTCGATGCGCTTCTGATCTCTCTCATCCTCTTGCTCAATCATCACCAAATTCGCTTGGTTTGTAATATCCCGCTCCAAATCATCTTGGTCTCGTACATTCTCCGTCAAGCCTTTGAGTACGCTGGCTTCATCCGTAACAGTTGGTTGTGCTCCATCGAGTGCCAATTCTTCCGAGGGCGTGTCATCTTCGAGAGCAGCATCTGCAGCGACGGCTACAGCTTCCGCGATAGTGTCAGTCCCCTCTCTTCTGAGCTTGACGTGAGTGGCGTGAGTTGAGTGGGTGTCGTCTGGCTCACGATGGAGATTTGTTTCGTTATGAGTTTCCATCTTGAGCACCGATTTGTACTTTGGAGAAAGAATGAGGAATACTCATGAAATGAAATAGGGTTGATGCATGCGAAAGTGACGGAGCAGTTGAAAGTCAATAGGCAGCGGGTATTAAACAACTAAGACAGAAGATATAGAAAAGGCGCAAGCACTGGATGGGAGTGAAGGAATTGACGGGGAGATAGAGAGGCCTTCCGCACCACCAGCAGGTAGTGGAGGTAGAAGAACAGGGTTGTTCTCAATACGCGCCGACTGTGAGAGGTCTGAAAGTTGGGGATGCGAAAGTGAAGCCGACATGGAAGATCAAAGTTCACCCGCCGGCAATGCGTCATCTCGGCCTGCATTTAGAAGCAGCACCCAAATATTTTAGACCGACCTAACCACCATTAATCAATATAAAAGTCTAGCTAGTATGAAGCACAACTTAATTCATGACTCTTTGAAGTAGAAGTAGTGTAGGTAATTTATTAACATATAACACTGCAACTATTTGCGTCTTGTCGTTGTTTTCTGACCTATTTAAAAGAGCCATGTGGTGCAGGTGCTGGTGCCGCTTTTCTCCTGTCAACACGACATCATGTGAATTCGCGAACTCTCAAGCTCAATTGTACGTACCTACTTTGTATGAACATGGAACCCTTACCCCCTAATATACCAAGTTCTTGTGCTTAGTGTATACCCTATTGTACCTTCTTTTGGAGGATCAGATGTCTACAGCTAACTATTGTGCGAGACATGAATACAATCATAACATACCAGTACCCAAACAGAACCCATTGATGGAACTCAATAACAATCCCTATGGGACTTTGTGGTTGAGAAACTCCTTCTATACCTATACGCAGTAATCGTTTTCAATTCTTACCTTGGAAGTGTGCTGGGATCCCTACCGTAACGTAAACAGGTTGAGCTCTGACAATTGTTAAATCCTAGGTGATATCTACCTGATCAACACAGCAATACATAAGACGGAAGAGTCATTAAGAAAATAATCGAGAAAGGGTTGTTACTCTTTGTACGAGCCAAAAGCACATGCAAGCATGGCATGGGACTCGATTGCTTGTATCTGCCAATACCAATAGGCTTTTGGCGATCATTTCCCCGGAAACTTGAAGCTCAGAAGGATTCATGTATTCATATTCTCTAACTGCTCCGCTTTTTGCCCCGCGAATTGGGGGTCCGGCTAATTATATCACAATGGCAAAGGCAACGAATGGCCGAGTTTGGAAACAGTCATTGTCGACGAAATTGTGTGCCCGGATTGAGGCATGGTATCCTTTGATTTCTGGGAAGCGTATCGCATGTGGAGGATCGAGAATACCAGGACTACTGCCTACTGCTTGACAGCAGCAATGAGAGGCGAATGAAAAGATGATACCGCCGATATATGAATAAGCTGAAACTTATTCAGTGTTCCAAAAATGAGGATGGGAATCTCGGGAAATATTCTGATTAGGCGCTCAGCAGAATTGCATACAAGGATAACCGACAACCTCCGATCCGAGGAAAGATATGTAGATACATTAACTTGTGCATGACACCAAGCACGTCGAATGGAAGGAGATCAAGAATTGGAAGTCTCCCGTGCAAGAGACTTTTATCTGAGCGTAAATTTACGAATAGTGTTTCTAGAAAAAGTAGAAACCCGGTTTCTCATGCTTCTTAACCTTTCTTTTTCTGGACAATACCAGTACCAATACTACTTGATGCTCACACTTTTCACTCTTCTAGCTGTTTCGCATGGAAGATCAGGATGCTCTACAAAGCTACCTCACAGTCATAGCCAACCTTGCCAGCGTATTGTTGTACTATGGTGCTACTTACTGCTCGTACATTGTCTTGTGACTACGGAGGTATTAGACGCACCCTATGTGATGTGAAGATTCCACTGACATTGAAGAAAGTCCAGCCCAAACCAAGGATATGATCATCCATAGGACCATAGAAACCTGATTACGTCGTTTCCCCACCAGGGTCTTTGGCCATTATTGTGGTTGCAGAGGCCAGCATCTGGTATTGTCTGTGTTTCTCCCCTCTCCTCCTCCACTCCACTCCACTCCATTCGCTTATCACACCCCTTACTCGTGCCGTACAGTGATCCATTCACTCCCTGCTGGGCTAAACCCCTCTGCCTGCGAGGGATTGCTGCTACAGTACCAAGCTCTGGGCTGCCATCCTCTCACGACCCAACGAACAAACGACAAACCCAAGGTCCAGTCACTACCAACGGGTCTGCCTTCTATATTCCCCTTCCTCATCCTCCCCTCCCTCCCTCGTCCGCAATGCATCGTTGACGACCACATAATTCTGACCGGCTGCCTCGTTGAGGCTTTGACATTCCCGCAGCGACGCCTTTCTGCTTCCGCTCAACTGGAGGCTCAGGCTCGCACGCTAGCTAGCTTCGTGAGGTGTCTCGCCAGCTGGAGCCCCTACAGTACTGCTGCCCTACTGCCCTACTGTACTGTGCTGCCACTGGATTGACGCTTTCTTGCTTGCTCGCTCTTGGGCCTTTGCTGCGCAGACGCCAGCAGCCAGCACCGACAAGAGCCATCCAATCCCCCCGCCAGAACCTACGGGTTCTCCTGGTCCTCCTCTCGCCCATCCCATTCGCGGCGCTGACTCACGATGGACCAGTGGCAGCAGTTTCCCGAATCGGGAGCTTCGTCGAGAAGGTATACGGGCAACGCTGGCAACCCCCCGCCAACCCAAGGCCACCAACCGCCGCCCATGTCGTCGCGAGATTACAACAACGCCCAAGTCTCCAGCTACAACGGAAACGGAAACGGCAATCCTCAGTCCCAGCCCCCCGCCGGCTACGCCTACGAGCATTATCAAGGCGCTTTGAGCGCACATCCTCAATCTCACTCACATTCAGCTTCTCCCAACGCGACCACGCCGCAGATGCGCGATCCCAACGGCGACGTAGCAATGCAAGACGCGGGTGATCCATATAGCGGCATGAAATATCCTATGCGACCGCATCATCAACAACATTTGTCGGGAGGCAGAGCTGGAGCACACCACGGTTCTCAAGAGCCATCGGCTGCTGCTCAGAGATATTCTCCCATGGAGACACTATCCCCAAGCTCGCCATATGGTGCGCCCCCACAGTCTCAATATGCGTCCCCAGCCCAGCGACAATCTCCTACCCGAGGAGCTGGAAATTTCTCTTCGCCGACAAATTACTACGCAACTCGGCAACCATCTCAGCTGCCTCCAATTTCCCCGTACAATTCGAATAACGAAGGCTACCCGTCATCTGCGACTGCCCAGCTAAATGCAGTTTTTGGGAATGATCCCAAATCCCCCCGCCGGCCGGTCCCACTGCAGCAAGGACCTCCAGGACGAGGTCCTGTTCCTGAATTTACAAAGATTCGAGCCATAACCGACTTGCAACCCAAGGTTAATTCGCAGCCTGCGTTTAGGAGAGCAAATCCTGAGGGAGGCTTTATTAGTGTTAGTGATGCCCATTCCCACAGAGCAAGATCAAAACTAACAATCCCTAATCTTGTAGCCTCTCCAAGCCCTCACTAGTCACCTGCCATCCACGTATCGAATCTGCAATCCTAGCTTCAAGTATGAATCGTCTCGGAATCCTCGACGAGTCTTGACCAAGCCAAGCAAGGGAACGAAAAATGACGGATTTGACAACGAAGACAGTGATTATATACTTTATGTGAATGACATTCTCGGGTCGGAGGAGACTGGTCATAAGTATGTCCCGAGATCAACAGCTCCGGATTTCGAGTAGCGGAGTATGTTAACAGTGTGTAGAAACCGGTACCTTATCCTGGACGTGCTCGGCCAAGGTACTTTTGGTCAAGTGGTTAAATGTCAGAATCTAAAGACTCAAGAAGTGGTGGCCGTGAAGGTTGTCAAGAACAGAACTGCTTATTTCAACCAAAGTATGATGGAAGTTTCAGTCCTCGATTTGGTACGAAAATGCTTGGTCCAATTATCTGTGACATACTGATACTTTGCAGCTCAACACGAAACTTGACAAGAATGATGACCATCATCTGCTTCGACTCAAGGATACCTTTATTCACCGACAGCATCTATGTTTGGTTTTTGAGTTGTTGAGTGTCAATTTGTACGAACTTATCAAACAAAATCAATTCCGAGGATTGAGCACAACTCTCGTGCGGGTGTTCGCGCAACAACTTCTAAATGGGCTGAGTCTGCTGAACAAGGCCCGTTTAATTCATTGCGATTTGAAGCCCGAAAATATTTTGCTGAAAAATCTGGAGAGTCCAATTATCAAAATCATCGATTTCGGGTCGGCATGTGACGAACGTCAAACGGTTTACACGTACATCCAGTCTCGATTTTACCGATCTCCCGAGGTATTACTAGGTCTACCATATTCGTCTGCAATCGACATGTGGTCCCTGGGGTGTATCGTTGTGGAGCTTTTCCTTGGACTTCCACTTTTCCCTGGTTCGTCCGAGTACAATCAGGTGTCTAGAATTGTGGAAATGCTTGGAAATCCACCCAACTGGATGCTTGAGATGGGCAAACAATCTGGAGAATTCTTCGAAAAGAGAACTGATGTGGACGATTATGGTAGACGGACATATCATTTGAAAAGTATGGATCAGTACTCCCGTGAGCATGGAACGAAAGAGCAGCCAAGTAAAAAATATTTCCAAGCCACGACGCTACCAGAGATCATTCGTTCTTACGCCATGCCAAGAAAAAATATGAAGCAGAGCGAAATCGATAGAGGTATGTTTTGAAAAAGCCTCCATTCTAATCATTCACTAATAATTGCTAGAAATGAACAATCGTGTTGCTTTTATCGACTTTGTTCGTGGGTTGCTCAATATCAATCCCCTGGAGCGATGGTCACCTCAACAAGCTAAGCTTCATCCGTTCATCACGCAACAGAAGTATACTGGGCCTTTCGTACCACCAATGAACCTCAAATCCAGTTCTGTCAACAGATCACCTGCCCCCGGAACTCAACAGCAACAGCAAGCAGAGGCGTTGAGCAAACAAAGGGCCCAAGCAGCAGCTCAACAGGCTGCCTCGGCCCAAGCTCACTCTGCTGCGGCTCAATCGCAATATGGTCAATACCAACAACAACAACAGCCGCCGGCTCAACAGCAGCAAAGCAGCCCGATGTTCAACAACATGTACCCGCCCACTACCAACCACCAAGGAGCTCCCCCTCCTTATCCCTCACAGCAACAGTCAGGACCTTACAGTCAAATGCCTATGATGCCACAAGCTCATACCCAGATGCCGTCTCAGTATGGGCCTGGTCCAGCTCCACAGCAAAGTCTGTATCAACAAGCAAATATTCGAGCAGCAGCGGGTCGCCAAAGGGCATCCACTATGGAAGTTCAGCAAGGTGGAATCCCCGTCACCATCCAGCGAGTTGCCAGTCACCTTGATCCAAATGCTCCTATTCGCCTCCAACCTAGCCCTGCATATTACCCACCGCCTCCAGATGGAGCTCCTGATGGAAACCCCGGAAGCGCTCGACGGAGAGGTAGCAGAGCTGCACAAGGTGGTCAGCAAGGTGGTGCCAGAAGTAATCGGGATTTCATTCGAAATCTAGAAGACAGAACGCTTGAGGAAGGATTCATGGGACAAAGTCAATGGCATTGAGCTCATTTGCCACCCACTCATGCCTTTGGAATCAGGCATTACCGTTAGCACTAACACATTTTCTTACCGAGCTTGCAGCTACATCATATCAGGCGTCATCTGGCATTTGGTTATTGCGTTGTACATCCTAGTACAATGATCTAGCTTCGAACAAGAATAAAGTTTTGGTGGCTCGACGAAGGATGGACGTTGTTTTTTTGATCGATGATACCCACGAAAATTGCTGGGGGGATGGCACATACTTCCAGTTAGGGGAGGGAAAGTGGCCAGCAAGAAAGTACGATTTTCATTCACAAAGCGTTGTACGCTCGAGCTCGTGATCTTGTATGACGGATGGCAATGAACTGGGGAGGATGGACGATGTATGTTGGCGGGCGGGAATGGGGAGGAATGGACTGAAAACTGAACTGAACTGGACTTGCATCCGTGGGAGAGTGATATTGCTGGTGATGGAGTTTTTACCGAATCATTCTATGTAATTTAGCCGAGACGTTGAGACATTGCATGGAGATCATCGACAGCGCACGCCAAGGGTTTTGGACTAGGCGACATATATTCTTTTTACTCTTTTACCTGGGTACTAATCCTTGTTTTGGTGTAGTGAGTGAGTGACTGAGTGAGTGGGTTGTGAACTACTACCTGATTGCTTCACGGGAGACATGGCTTTGACAAGTTATGGACAGGGGTCATGAGAAAAGGTTGTTTTGAAGTCTTGGACTTGCCCTTTCTAAGCAGCACTCCTCTAAGATAAGACAAAAAACAGCGGAAGGGAAGCAGATTTGGGATGGATGTAGGGCAGATGGGCAAGTGGGATTCGATTTTGTGGGGAGGTACAGTGACGAGGTAGGTGCGACTAACTAGTTTAGGAGCCCCTGGGGGTGTATAATACTTCGCTTAGATTATCAACGTAGGCATGGGGTATATGATACAGTAGAGACCTAAAAAAGAAACCAAGATTTTATAATACACATTTCATTTTACGTTCTTCGTTTTACTCGTACAGAATTATGGCTCGTGTTTCCCCCTTTTCTTATTCTTTATGGCGCATCACCAGTATGCAATCAGATCTATCCCGCGCGCCAGGAAAAAAATACAGTTATATTTCCCCAGCGTTTTCTGGTTGTCCGTGGAGTTTCCATACTGACTCAATAAGATTTGCAGGATTGACAAGAGGTTGATTGAGCCGGTGGGGTATATAGTGTCGTAACAAGCTTCAAATGTCATTCCAGTGGCATTAACTTCATCTGTTGTTGTATCCTCGACCTCCGTTATTGCCTCGTCCCCGGTTGTCACCACGTCCTCGATCACGTCCTCGGCCTCCGACCATGCTATCGCTATAGAGTCGGCCGCTTGACTGGTTGTCATCGGTGTCCATTGCGTCAAATCCGTATGAGCCATCTATAACTTCCTCACGGCGGGGCTTGGCAATTTCTCTAGGGTTGTATCGTTCGGCTGTAGGGCGAGCTTCATTAGGGTATCTTGCGGTATCTGCTCGTGGACCCAAAGGAACGTTGGTGGTATTTTGAGCAGGTCTAGAAGCCGTAGCGCCAATTTTGTGGTAGACGTGGAGAATATTGCCATCAGCCTGAGAGGGAAAGTCAGCGTGCAATTGACATCCAATTGTAGGAGAGCCTTACATTTTGGTTGTTTAGAGTGTCAACAACATTATCGGCGCCTTCCTTGGTCTCAAACTCAACCTCAGCGATAACCTTTGGCTTCTCGGCTATAAGAACGCATGAGATAGCCTGGCCTCCAATTGGAAGCATCGCGGCCTCAATATCTGCAACTGTGGTACCCATCGCAAGATTCTTCGCAACGATAATATACGGTCCTGCCACTCCTCGAATAGAAATGCCTGGGTTTGAGCTACCGATAATGTTGAATTGACTATTCAGCGCGGGCGACGAAGCTGAGCCGTTGAGCGCACGGTGAAGCTGTTGCTGGCGGTTACCACGCTGAAGACGCGCTGCTCTTGGGCCACGCGGAACCGCAGGATCCTGTGGGCTGTTGAGATTATGAAGATCGTGTGTCCATTCGGCATTGACATCTCCAGCAGGTTTCGAGACCATCGGTTTTAGAACTGGTCTGGAGGAAGGCTTCTGGATTCTCGACGACAAGGAAGTGGAAGCGGATCTTGATGGCTGTTGTGTATTAGAGACTGCCCCTCAAGGGGAGAGGTATTCCATATTATACCTTTGCGGCGCCGATCCTGCTTGCGAGTGATGGTACGGCGTTTCCAGCTGGCTTGCGACTGATCATACCAGCTCCCGGCGCAGATGCTCTGCGACCTTTCCCAAATACTTCTGCAGCCAAAGCCTCATTCTTGCGGCGTTGACGATCTATCGAGGTATCAGTATCTTGCGCAAAGTTTCTGAGTTCTGTCCCATGATGCGCGCTGGATAGTGGTGTTCACCTTTGGTGAGCATCGCGTTCAAGTCGACGGCGACAGCGCCCTGCTTTCCTGGAGCCATCTTGATCTTGTGCTGCAGGTTAGTGTAAGAAGATTAGTAGACAAGTGAACAAGAAGACAGTATTCGCGTAGAATCGAATACGTCGAGGATGGAGTGGGAGAGAAGGGAGGATGAGCGGTGGGGAGATAGTGGTGGTGAAGGTAGAGTGTCTTGGTGTATAGCCAAAAATACCTGTGATATCCAAGACTCGCGACTGGCGGCGAGGCTCATGTAGCCTAGTGGGGATGGGGTCGTGATAATAAAGCGGCACCAGCACCAGCACTAGCTCCACTACCTGGTACAGTAGGTAGGTCTTCCTCAGCCACATTCACCCTTTACGCCACATTTTGTATTTCCTCATTTCAGATCTGAAAAGTGTAACCCATATCATGAATGGAAGTACTGCGGACCTATACTACCTTCTCTAGTCAAACTCAAGCATCCACTCAATGCATCTCTCTTGTATCACCTATAGATACCGCCAGGCTAGCCAGCCAAAGGTCATAACAGCGACCACAAATATCCGTACTAGCCTTTATATTATTGCTGCACCTAATCTGCAATGCATTATGAAAGTCATTGTTGCAACAAAATCATCAACTCCAACGAGTACCTGCAGTCGTTTGGTCGTGGTAGCTGCAGAGAAATGTTGATGTCTATCTCGACTGCCTCAAGCGTGCCTGCCGAGTTACCTTTCCCCTTTTTAGACGAGGCAGGAGCGAAGCCCTCGCTTACGTTCAGGGTAAGTGAGTGATTACCCGCTTTGCACAGTAGGTCGATTTCTTCTCAACAATCAGAGCCAGATCCTTTCAAGCACTTTAAATTCTAGCATGTTGCAATTTTGGGTATAGAAACGTTTCTACTTGTCACTTGACTGCAATCGTCAGTCACATTGTCTATCAATTCTTTCTAGGCAAAAGTACGCTCACTTACCTGTTGCTGCTCCCAATGCGAGTCCTGCTAACCTTGGGTTCAGATACTTTTCCAAGAAGTCATTATGGCTACTTCAAACGCAACAAGCATCGGGTTCAGCCCTTTTCCTCAGACTCCTAAGCCGCATTCGACTCCCTTCTGCAATACCTACAACCCCCCTCGAGATATGGAAAGAAACCTCCCTTCTTCCAGAAAAGGGAAACTTCTTGGTTCCATAAAAGCCCTCTCTTTGCGCCGCAGACAAACAGTTGGATCCGACACGAGTAATCCAAGAACGCTCAGTAAGAGAAAGTCTGCATGGGAGCTTTTCTCCCGACGACAGAGACCTTCGGCTTCTGGTTCCAGTGGCGACGATCACATATCGCAAGCTAGCCATCCTCGTCCAGTCAGCGCATCAGCAGGCAAAACTTCCGAAGACAAAGGCAAGATCTCCTATGTGATATTTTCGTACAGGACTTACAAGAATGTGTAGAAAACCACAGACCAACAACACCTCGAAGACGGCAAAGTCTCAGCGACATTTTCGGTCGAGTCACACACAAGGTCTCCGCAAAATATACAACACTTTCTCGCACTACAAGCCACCGCGAGTTTCTATCCTCACTGGCAGATCCTTTCCTATCTTCATTCAACAGTGAAGCCAAAGTCAAACCTCCAGTGAAGGATACTCACTCAATCAATTCGCATAACCATAAAACGGTTCTATCATTGCATCTTCCTGGTGCCAGTCTAGATGGTATGTCATTTACGGAACCTGTCGAGTGCATGGCGGACGGTGAGGGCTCCATAGCAAACCTTCACGGCGTGAGCTAACTTTTAAAGACCCTCAGGCAAAGCAAGCGGAAGAACCATTGGAATTGTGCGACCAAAATATCCAAGCCCCGGAAAAGGGTAAGTCATTATGTGAAAATCGTTAACAACACAACGCTGACAGATATTTCGTGAAGAAGGCGGCGATTCGCCGGTAATCGTTACAATTCGCGAGGTTGGAACCACCGATTCCATAGATTCAACTGAATCAAAAACCGAATCCAAATCTACGTCTGAAGAAAATGATAGGCCAAGAACACCTGGATTACTTTGTGCTCTTATTGTATCAAACTGTGGTCGTTCCGACACTGGATGCTCGAATATGGAGCTATCGCCTTGTCCATCCCCAGAGAAGTATCAGCCAATGGAGGCAGTTGATTTCTTGGGAGAAGATTGTTTAGATCCCACGAGCAGAAAGGCATCACAATTGTACACATGTGGAGAGGGAACAATTTTTGAACCGTCAAGTTTCCGGGACCAGAGACCATCTATTCAGGTTCGGGAAGTGGATCCTAGCTTCGACACCCAGGACTTCGATCCAGCATTCTATAACAAGCGAGAAGAGATAAAGACACCGCATACAGACACAGCGTCAACCTCTTCCTTGGAGGCCCTGATCGAGAATGACAAAGCTAAACAGAATCTTCGATTGACTCTGGCAAAAATCACAAAGAACCTTCACGTTCATAGTAGCGAGGATACGACCTTGGAACAAGATGACTCAGAAACTTGGAAAGCGATCGCTGTCGGAAACAACATTCTGCGTGAGGTAGGTCTCCATTCATTAGGCCATGGTAGAAGAGAAGCTAACCTTTTCAAAAGACAAAACCCTACTCTAGGCGGAAGAGGATTTCATCTTGTGAGGAAAGAGTTGAAACGGGCAGTTTCGCAAATAAGGTGCTTGAAGAATCAATTCACTTTCGTACGCCACCAGAGCCATTTCGGTTCAACAGCTTTTCGCCGAAACGACTTACACCACGACATGTTCAGATTGACCTGGCCGAAACAGAAAGAAAAATGCTTTCTAAGGCTGACTCGTCTCCAATCAACAAGCGCCGAGCAACTTCTCCGGAAAAGGCCAGCACTTACAGACCGGATATTAAGCCACCAATGGCTGAGAATAACTTGTGCACCTCAATGCCAACATTTATTGACTTTCCAAAGACCAGATACTCCGCTGAGCACGTAGTTGAGTGTAGCAGCAAAGCTGAAGCTATTGCCAAATTGATCCACCATTCTCACCGTGGTGCCCACGCTCAGTTTTGCACCTACGACCCTATTTGCGGTTTAATCAAAGTCTTTCCAAACTGGGCACCGATACCGAGCCTGAAGGAACTCAAAAAAAGTGGACACGAAATTATTTGGTTGCCAATTGAACGATCTTTGTCTTCTCGTAACCATTCAGTTGTAGAGTCTTCTTCGAGCTCGATGCCACTGAGTGATGATCCCGCCTGGCTGAGTTATCACCATGAGGATGATAGTAATCTTGAACCGTTGGAGGTCTCTCCAAATGAGCAGTTGTGGACTCGCGCAGAGGACTTGGGATACAGCAAGGAGTTGATGAGATCCGATGCAAAACATCCGCTGAACGATGATCTTCTATTCCTTGACCAATTGGCTGCTGAAGCAACCAACACTGAGTGTAGTGAAGAGCTAAACGAAACCATGGATTTCACAAAAGATCTTCTATCAGAATGTTTCGTTCGAGGCAAAAACAAACTAGAAACAGACTTTCTCGCTCAATCGACAGCTGGAAGCAAACCAGGTTGCTCAAGCTTGAACTACAACGAGCCATCGAATGTCGTAGTCGAGCAAGATTCATTGTTGCAGGATGAGCTATGTCCTTTCGAAACCGAGGTGAGCAGCGATTTTGCACGTAGTTTTCTAGGAAGCCAGTTCTCTGATTCCCCAAGAAGATCGCTGTCAAGAGAGGAGACCCAGCGCATATTCCGAGAGATCATGGGTGAAGAAGAGCGAGAGATTTTCTTGGAGCCCCATTTTAATGACGGTCCAGAATCCAATAAGACATGGTTTGACTTAGCGAAAGAGTACAAAGCTACACATCCCAGCAGAGACTCAAGTGGCCATGATATGCCAGGATTGATTAAGACTTCAGAGTCATTCAAAACATGGTTCGAACTCGAATTGGGATACAAAGATTCACAAACTCGCAGAAGGGTATCCACCGAGTACAGTGGTAGCTGTGGCTCCCTCTCAGGCTCTGCGATGGAAGACCATGCGAGCGCCAAAGTGCTTGATGAGGAGAAGACTCTCGAGTCAAAGGATGATGAGATTCATGTCACGGATTTGCCCCCTCAATCACAAGAGGCCATTGAAGAGGTACCATCCAGAAAAACTGGAGACACAATGCTGAATAGCATATCAGATGTGAGCCACGAGCGAGAAAAGCGCCAGACCGGCGTACGTTCTGACCCTCAAACAGCACCGTCATGTGCAGAAAGTACAAAGGACCACACCACACTATCACAATGTCTACCGCCGCTGTTTGGAGAAGCAGAGAGAGTACTCCCGCTTCGACTCAAGGGTGATCAACAAAAGAACGTGGAGATTCAACAAAGGCTTGGCAGCAGGATAGACGAGATGATCATCAATTTACAAGCAAAGGAGGGCACAAGAACCACATCAGGTTTCTCCTATGCATCTGGGTTCAAGTTTTCCTCTTTTGGAGACCAAATGAGGAGAAACACCGAAAGCGGGAGCAGCAATACCGGCGATGACAATGCGGGGCAGGAGAATGCTCGTGGTAACTTGAGATTTGGGGCGTTTGATCCTGTGAGGGTAAGACCCAAAGGTCCTCGGGAAATCCCCTTGGAGGAGCTCAACTCTGGAACGCGTACCAGACAATGTTCCAAGAGCGACCAAAACAAAGTGAGCGTTCTTGTCGACGCGTTTCAGAACTATAGCGTCCAAGCTGCTTGCCAAAAAACGAGCAGGCCCACAAGCCCAACACTCGCTCGCAGTCAAACGGTCGTTCGCCACAAGGTCTCGCAAAGCCTGACACGCCACTCTTCTCTTTCCATGAATGAAAACGAAAATCGACCAAGCTCCAAGCCTGGAAAATTGTCGATGCGCGCTGTGTCGTCGTTCTTGGGAAGTGATAGCTCGGTTAGTAGCGAGGCGGATACCGAGAAGAGTTCGGCATTTGGTGATAATTTGAAGAGATACGCGTCTATTGGAAGAGCAACCGATGGGACTGACGTAGATGAGAGGATCATGAGAGATAATGCTCTTTATGGCTGATAGGGTGCTGGGTATGTTATCGTGGGACAAGGTTTAAGGAGTATCGGTAGAGATTCGTTGAAAAGCGGAAGGAGAGGGGATTGTATTGTTATCATTATGGGTGCACTTTATGGTGGGATGGGAGGAAATGATGTCGTCGAAACATCAAATACTGTATACAGTTCTTTTTTGTCTGTTTCTTCATCATTATTACTACACAAGAATAAGTCTTAGCACGAATGGCAATACAATGGTCATTATCATCTCACTTCGCGTAGAGCTGTGATGGTCCTAATATATATGATACATGATGGTTGTATGGTCGTACAAAATAACGTCTTCAATGTTGGCTTTCATACAGATGTTATACATGGTTCCGTGAAATCGTTTTCTCATGAACCTCTGAATCTCTTCTCCTCTATACATCTACAGAGCAGCAAGCCTGAAGCTCTCAGATACCTTACGAGCGGCTATCCGCTCTTCCTCGGCAAGCCTCTCAATAGGGCTCTTCTGAAGATGTTCTGGCACACTATTCGTTTTCTTT
The DNA here is from genome assembly GCA_900536445.1 of Hymenoscyphus occultus. NCBI lineage: Eukaryota > Fungi > Ascomycota > Leotiomycetes > Helotiales > Helotiaceae > Hymenoscyphus > Hymenoscyphus occultus. The sequence continues at coordinate 56,008 of UNPT01000170.1, forward strand.
AGCGCCTGGAATAACTTATATTCATTCTCCACCTCGCTCACGAACTTGGCCCAGGTCTCATCATTTTTCTGCGCCAGGATCATGGACTTGGACTGATGATGGGAATCCACGTACCGCATCAGGTGCTCAGGGAGCGTGCGGATTTCAGACGGTTCCTCATAGCTGGGCAGCGTTGCGTCCTTGAGGGCGTTGTTGGCTTTGTAGCGGGTTACGTAGGCGGCTAGTTTGGCGCGTTGAGCGGTTAGCTCGCTGTACTTGTTGCGTGGGACGAGGGCTCTGCTCATGCAGATGTCGTAGGCGGCTATCATGCCACGGACGAGGCGGAAGACGGATCTTTGGAAGTTGGTGCGCTCTTCCTCGGTCATGGGGACGTCCGCATCGCCGTAGATGAGGAGGGACTTGATGTTGAGCATCGAGGGTCCTAGACGGTCGAGGGCGCGGAGGATTCGCTTCCCGTGATCGATAGAAGCCATTGGCGTGTTGGGGGAAACGGCGGTCGCGAGGTAGCTGGTTAAGACTGGAACGTCGGGGACGCGGAGGGTGTCGGTCATGATATCCAGGAGTTTTCCGGCGTTGGAGAAGGCGTGGTAGTTGTTCTTGTCGCGTTCGCAGGCTGCGATTGCGATGCGGAAGGTGCTGTGTCGCATCTCGGTTCGGTTCATGGTCTGAAGGAGCTCGAGTGTCTCTGTACTTGCGCGAGCCTTTCGGAGGATTCGTAGGTAGGCGTGGTAGTTTTCTGCATCGGGTATAACGCCGATTTCTCTCACCATTAAGATCCAGTACCTATAAGCGATCCCTTTCAAGGAGAGTTTGTCCAAAGCGGCGAGGACGAGGGATAGTGAGTTCCGTCCAGGTTTGGCGTAGGCACTGAGGACACCTCTTGGTGGTGTAGGCAAAGGAACGGGCTTGAAGTTGTCAACGTTCGTTAGTGCTTGCTCTGGTTCCGCTTCAAGCGAGTCTTTTGAAGCAATATCTTCGATCGAAGTTTCCCAAGAACTCCCTGAAGCAGCAACTGATACCGCGGGTACTTCTCCTACTCTTTCCGTACGACCTTGGTCGGCTGGACGGACTTTACTACGTTCCGTAGTATCCAGCCTTGATATTTGGCGAGGGATATTCATCGATTGCTCGATTAAGGAGAGAATATCGTCCCAATCTCGCTCTTCACCCATGAGCATCAAGCGGCCCATGGAACACACGAGTTCCTCGTCAATCCATATGTCTCCCTGTCTCCATCTTTTGGTGATATCCATCCAGATGTGGCGGCCCTTTATGATTGCCTGTCTTGTATATTCTCTTTTCTGCATTGGTGTGAACCTATTTCTCGCATCACTTATACAGTCCATCCGCAAAGCATTGAGAATAGTGGTCAGTGTAAGGTTGTTGGGCGCAGTGACGCCTCTTGTAGGCATTGACGCAACTACTCCAAACATAGCATCCATGTCCCCAGCTTTTGCACACATCTTCAAAATGGCATTCAGATGGATCGTGTTTGGTTTGACGGGTGAGTTGTCTAGCAACATGGAATGGTAAATAGCCATGACCTGCCCAAGACCTGCTTTCACGTCACGGTGCTGGGTACAGCCCGTAATGATGATGGTGAAAGTATGCGCGTCGGGGACTTGTCCTCTCTTTTTCATCTACGGCAAAGTCAATAATTGTGTAGATTGTGGTTACAGACTGACTAAGACTGCGTACCTCATTGTAGGTTTTCAAAGCACCTTTCATTTTGCCTTTGCTCATCTGCCAGTCAATTAAATGGTTCCAGCTAACTATGCAAGTAAGTCCTCTGCTCGCGGCGCGAACTACCGCAAGGGCAGTCTCAAAGTCGTCTCTCTGTAAGGTTTTCCGTATGTACTCTGCCAATTTCACTGGATCACTCCCATATACTGGATATTTTGATAACACGTCTCCCATTCGCCTCTCAGTCTGATATTCCTTCCGGGTCATCTTGAAGGGCCGCAACCTATCATCTTTGTGTGGTTTTGCATTTGGGGCGTCGTTATCATGTCGGGGTTGGCCGTAATAACTAATGGAATCATATTGAGGCGTCCTAGACGGCCTACTGGCTGAAGAAGAGGACGAGGTATTGTAGTTGCGGGCAAAGTAATCTTTCCTTATGATTGAGGTCGTGGTTGTGACAACTGAGGTCCGAACAGATGGCGTGGAAAGGGTGGCGGAAGCATTTCCTATGAGGCCATGTAGGCAGCGTTCCATACATGCACTACAACTGAACATAGTCATAGTGGCGTAGAGGGGGATGAGAATTCTAGGTAGGTGGGTGGGTGGTGGACTGTGAACTTTGTTGTTGAGTCCTGTAGCTACTCGAGTACGGAATATTTCTCAACTTTTTTGCAATCTCGAATCTGATATCGGCACCCTGAACCTGGATTGGAAGTCCGTGGAGTCAGCCTTGCGCACGGGCAACAAATTCAGCCACAGCTTCGAGTACAGCCACAGCCACCAAAAACCCGACAGCTGAAGGCCTCAGGTTCCGTTGACAGCGAGGTGGGGTCTTCGTCGGCTGGCTGCCGCTTTTACTCACTCCAAATCATCCTAGCACCCATGCAAGTCGCGTCGTCGCGTTAGAATCGCGTTCAGCACTTTAACTCCTTTTGAAGTCCCGCACCGCATCGCACCGCAATAACCAGTTCTTGCACCAGCACCCCCCCCCACCAAACACTCCAATAGTGATGCATTTCTGAGAACAACAATTATCCTCTACCATGTCGAAACAAGCCCTAGCACGAGCGAAGCTCGCCGAATTGCGTGAACTCAAAGCATCCGGTGGAAAACGCCAATACGAAGTTAACGACGCCGAGGATTTATATGAGGAAGTCGACGAGGACGCATACAAGAAAGTGGTCCGGAAACGACTCGATCGTGATGATTTTGTAATTGACGACAATGGCGAGGGCTACGCCGATGATGGGCGCGAAGAATGGGATCGAGAGCCAAACTATGGATCACAAAGCGAGGAAGACTTACCAGTGAAAGGCAAAGCTGGAAAGGCTGGTGAGTAATGGAAATTCTGCTTTACTTTCCACCAAGCTCACTCATACAGCCAAAAAGAAACGGGAAGAAGAGAAAGCAAGGAAAGAGAATAATGATAAAGGCATCAGCAATTACTTTACCAAGGGTCCGGTAGCTGCTCAACCAAAAGCAAAGGTACGGACTCCCAGTCTGCCATGCAGATCTACGTATTAATCGTTTGGGCAGCCGGTCAAAACAAAGGAGGATGACGATTTTCTGGCTGGCCTGCTTGGTGAAGTAGATAACAACGTGCCACGAGCGGCAACACACTCGAGTCGATCGAAAAAGGTACAGGATAAGCGAAGGACCCGAGCACTTTCCCCAGGCGTTGATCAACATGCCTCGAAAAAGAGAAAGTCGTTTGATACTAGGGCAGCAACTCCACCTGTGGAGCTAGATCAAGGCAATGATGGTGACTACATGATGAACATGGACGACGATGATATGCCCTTGGATGATCCTCTGCCATCTTCGCCAGTAGCAAAGGCGGTTGAGCGTAAACAAGTCGCTGTGAAGGCAGAGGAGGAGGATGATGATATGATGGAGGTTGCTCAGGCCGATGGAATTGTTACCGCAAGTGTCAACATGTCCGGGAAAAGACCAGTACCAAAAATCGTCAAATCAGAGACATATCCCACGCCTGCTGGTTCGTCACCAATTCGAGCGTCCGCGGACCGCATTGATGCATCAGCCTGGACGAGTGTCACATCAAAGTTAAATGTGGTCAATAACAGCCAATCCGAAACTACGAGCTTCGGGAAATTGGATTCTGATGATGCAATTGAGGAAGATGGTAGCCTGAAGATGTTCTGGACAGATTACAAAGAAAACAACGGCAATTTGTGTCTTTTTGGAAAAGTTCAAAACAAAAAAACCGGAGCTTATGTCAGTTGCTTTGTGAGGATTGATAATATTTTACGAACGCTCTTTTTCTTGCCTCGAGAATACCGACAAAAGAACAAACACGATACCACCGAGGAAGTCAGTATGCAAGACGTTTACCAGGAAGTAGATGAAATGATGAGTAACATGAGGGTCGGCATGCATAAAATCAAGCCTGTCACCAGAAAATATGCATTTGAGTTGCCAGATGTGCCTAAGGAAGGCGAGTATCTCAAACTACGATATCCATATGCCGGTAAGTTGGGTTTGTCTGTCTCCACTTAACACACTAACATATGTAGCGCCTCAACTTCAACCCGAACAACTTTCAGGGCAGACCTTTTCGCGTGTGTTTGGTCACAACACCCCCCTGTTCGAGCAATTCGTTCTGTGGAAGAACATTATGGGACCTTGTTGGCTACGAATCGAAGGCGCTGACTTTAAAGCCCAAGCCAACGCTTCTTGGTGTAAATTGGAAGCCCAAGTCAACGAACCGAAATTAATTACGCCCCTTAGCGAGGAGGAAGCGCCACCGCTCACCCTTATGAGTATTGCATTAAGAACTACACTAAATGTCAAAGAGAACAAGCAAGAAATTCTTGCTATCAGTGGCCGCATCTATCACAACATTTCACTCACGGATACAACATCCCCGGAGAAGCTACCTTGTGAATCCTTCACGTTTTTGCGACCCGTAGGTTCGAATTTTCCTCTTCAATTTGAGAGTGAAGTCCAAAAGCGAGCGCCACACATAAAGTTGTTCAGGGAAGAGCATCAGGTGTTGAGTTTATTCCTTGCCAAGCTCCAAACTATTGACCCTGATGTTCTCGTTGGTCATCAGCTCGAGGGCGTGGATTTCAGCATTTTACTGGATCGTCTCCGAGTAAAGAAGACCCCTCAGTTCTCACGCATAGGCCGAATGAGAAGTAAAGAATGGCCACGATCGATGGGAAAGATGGGAGGAAATTTCTTTGCCGAGCGACAGTTGCTTTCTGGACGTCTCCTGTGTGATCTAGCTGGCGATCAAGGTAAATCGACTATGACAAAATGCACAACATGGACGCTTAGCGAAATGTGTGGTATCTACTTACCTGGGACAACCCGCTTCGAAATTGACAACGACGCAGCATTAAAGTCTTGGGCAACCGACAAAAACGGTCTGATGGATTATGTGAGCCATTGCGAAGCTGATACGTTCTATATTGCAGCATTGGCTCTCAAGGTCCAGCTGCTACCTCTCACAAAGGTTTTAACCAATCTGGCTGGAAATTCCTGGGCACGCACACTTACTGGTACCCGAGCGGAACGGAATGAGTACATTCTTCTGCACGAGTTTCACCGTAATAAATACATCTGCCCCGACAAAGCTGCGTTCAAGGGTCGCCAGCAAATAGAAGAGGAAAACGCCGAGGAGGACATAGGTGATGTCAAAAAGAAGGACAAATACAAAGGCGGTCTTGTTTTCGAGCCAGAGAAGGGACTGTACGACAAATTTGTCTTGGTCATGGATTTCAATTCTTTGTACCCAAGTATCATTCAAGAGTATAATATCTGCTTCACGACCGTGGACAGAACGAAACTTGTGAGCCACATCCCATGTTTTAAGAAAGAGGCAATACTGACAAGATGGCAGTCTGACGACGAAGAGCGGGTACCAGAGGTCCCAAAAGACCAAGATCTCGGGATTTTACCTAAGCTTATTGCTACTCTTGTCAGCCGCAGAAAGCAAGTCAAGAGTTTGATGAAGAGCAAAAATGCCACCGCTGAACAATTAGCAACATGGGACATCAAGCAGCTTGCTCTCAAACTCACCGCTAATTCCATGTACGGTTGTCTTGGATACACTAAGAGCAGATTTTATGCCAGACCCCTAGCCGTGCTCACGACGTACAAGGGCCGTGAAATTCTGAGAAGTACAAAAGATCTTGCTGAAAGCAATTCCCTCCAAGTCATCTATGGAGATACTGATTCGGTTATGATTAATGCCAATGTTGATAACGTCCAGGATGCGATAAAGGTCGGAAATGAATTCAAGAAGGCTGTCAACGAAAGATACAAACTTCTCGAGATCGATACCGACAATGTTTTCCGAAGAATTTTACTACAGGCCAAGAAGAAGTATGCAGCAATAAATCTTGTTCAGGTCGACGGCAAATTTGTGGAACACATGGAAGTCAAGGGTCTAGACATGAAGCGTCGAGAATACTGCGCCCTTTCCAAAGAGGTGTCTTCTCAGCTTCTGAATGCGATTCTCTCAGGAGACGAGTCCGACGTTGTTATCACACGCATTCATGATTATCTACGGGAGATAGCAAGACAGATGCGCGAGGAGGAAGTCCAGGTCAGGAAGTACACCATCTATACTAAGCTTGGAAAAAGTCCTAAAGACTACCCCAATGCGGACAGCATGCCTCAAGTTCAAGTCGCATTGCGAGACTTGGACAGGGGGAAAGTTGTTCGTAAGGATGATGTGATAGCATACATTGTCACAGGTGATGGTACCTCATCTACTGAACATGCAGCAAAACGCTCCTATTCACTACAAGATGTGGTTAAGAAGGACTCTGGACTTAAGCCAGATGTGGAGTGGTATATGTACAAACAGATCTTGCCACCAGTTGAGCGTCTATGTGCAAATATTTCCGGCACAGACACTGTCCGACTGGCCGAATGCCTTGGCCTTGATGCGCGGAAGTACAGCGTTACCAACAATGTTTCCGGCGGTGGCAACGAGACCGAAATCCATTCTCTTGAAAGTCAAATCGATGATTCTGTACGATTTATGGATGCGGCGAGACTAGAGCTTCGGTGCAGAGCATGCAAGCGAAACTTCGACTTTGAAGGTTTGATCGAGACCCCAGAGTTGTGTTCACAGGCCGGTATCACTTGTCGATGTGGGCAAACCATGAGCAATATCTCTGTCGTCGCGCAGCTTGAGCATCAGATTCGAAAACAGACTAGCAGGTACTATGAGGGCTGGTTAGTTTGCGATGATCAAGCATGTGGAAATCGCACGAGACAGATGAGCGTCTATGGACATCGCTGCCTGGGACCAAAGGGTCTCAGTCAGGGTTGCTATGGAAAGATGCGGTATGAGTATAGTGAGCGAATGATGTATAATCAACTTTTGTACTTTTCATCTCTCTTTGACGTTGAGAAGGCGAAGACCTCTGCCAAGGGTACCGACAAGGGTAAGCACGAACTCCTCTCATTACACTGACATGATGCTAACAAATTCTAGAACGAGTACTGGCACTTGCCGAACATAATCGCATCAGATTCGGTACCTTGAAAGATGTCGTAGGGAAATACTTGGACAAGTGTGGGAGACAATGGGTCGCGATGGATGAATTATTCCGAAAAATCGGGCTTGCAGGTCCACCTGTAACTTCTGCTCAGGCTTGATGCTGTTCATAATTCGGGCGTTTGGCTACGGGTTGGGTTGGGGTTTGTAGGATATTATGATTTGTTAGTGAATGGGATGGTTTGCCCCAAGTGAATATATGTCTTAATGAGGCTTAGCGCGAGAAACCTTAATTTTCAGTCAGGTAGGTACTTCAAGACTCCACTGAACTTGAATTTCTATATGAACCAACGTCGTAAGACTTTTCTTCCAAACACGTCAGGTAGTGAGAGCTAAATTTTCGCCAAGATGGTGAACATCACGGAGAAGATCAAGGAGTGAGTTTTTCCTCGTTCGTGGAGAGTGCGCACACACACGAAAACTGACAATGACGCAGGATCGAGGATGAGATGCGGAGGACCCAAAGTGAGTTTTACATGCCAGCACGGCGCTCTGGATATTTTCCCTTTGAGAGACTCATAATACTGACTTGGATATAGAAAATAAGGCCACCGGTATGCAGAAGATGTCTATCGTTTCTGGCACGTGATCACAGCTGACTTTTTGCCCAAGAATATCATCTTGGACTCCTCAAAGGGTGTGTACCTGTATAATAGTCTTTCCGTTCTTCCTATACGATGTATCTTTCCTCTGCGCTCATTGCGGGATTTGGCACCAATGCCGTCTCGAAATAGGGTGAGCGAAGAGGAAAGATCCACCGCAGTGGAAGAACAGACACACTATCCCCTCCTCTTCACCTACACATCAAACTCACATCCCTCGTCCAGAAAACTCGCCCGATACAGAGCACAACTCCTCGAACCCGGCCCCGGTTCCGGTTCCAGCGGCGGCGCCGGCTTCGACGTCTCGAAATCAGGCGACGCACGCATCGCACTAGTAGGCTTCCCATCAGTCGGCAAATCGACCTTCCTGTCCAAAATCACCAAGACCAAGTCCGAGGTTGCGGCTTACTCGTTCACGACGTTGACTGCCATCCCGGGGGTGCTCGAGTATGGCGGGGCGGAGATCCAGATTCTGGATCTGCCCGGGATCATCGAGGGGGCGAGTGAGGGCAAGGGACGCGGGAGACAGGTGATTAGCGCGGCGAAGACGAGTGATATGATTTGTATGATTTTGGATGCGACGAAGAAGGCGGAGCAGAGGCAGTTGCTTGAGGCGGAGTTGGAGGCTGTGGGGATTAGGTTGAATCGGGAGCCGCCGTTAGTATCTTCTCTTTTCCTCTCTGCTTTCCTATCCTCGTTACTCTTTTGCTCAGGACCAAAGTTTGAATTTTGAAATGGAATAAGATGAGACGAGCTAACGAAGAACAGAAACATCTACCTCAAACCCAAAACCGCCGGCGGCATGAAAATTACCTTCCAAACACCCCCCAAAAACCTCGACCAGAAAATGGTCTACAACATCCTCCGCGACTACAAGATCCTCAACTGCGAAGTCCTCGTGCGCGACGAAAACGTCACCGTGGACGACTTCATCGACGTCATCATGAAAGACCACCGAAAATACATCCGCTGTCTCTACATCTACAACAAAATCGACTCGGTGTCTCTCGACTTCCTCGACAAGCTGGCGCGCGAACCCCACACAGTCGTCATGAGCTGCGAGCTCGATCTGGGAATCAAAGATGTGGTTGAGCGGTGCTGGCAGGAACTTAGATTGATCAGGATCTATACGAAGCGGAAGGGCGTGGATCCGGATTTCAATGAGGCGCTGATTGTCAGGAGTAAGAGTACGATTGAGGATGTGTGTGATCAGATTCATCGCACGCTTAAGGATACGTTTAAGTATGCCCTGGTGTGGGGGGCGAGTGCGAGGCATGTGCCTCAGAGGGTGGGGTTGGGGCATATGGTTGCGGATGAGGATGTGGTTAGTATTATTTCGAATTGGCGGGCTTAGTTTGATCTGCTGGCGCTTACTGAAGTAATCTTTCGCTCGCTTCATGGAGATGTGAACTTAGCTGAGCTACATAGTCGCTGAATACGGGGTATCAGAATGAATGACACTTTATCTACTATTTCTCTTCTCTTTTCATTCTCTTCATCCCTCTTTTTTCATTTCCTCCATTTTTTCAGCTTTGATCTATAGCTATGCCATGCTATCAAGAAATGTGACTTTCTTCCACCTGTCGCTTAATACGTTGCTGTCATGGTTTTCTTCCCCCCTATTCTTTGCTTTCTTTTCCTTCCTTACACGCTTTCTTCATTTCAACATCCACCGCTACCTAGGTATACCTCAAGGTCTCACGTCTATTTGACCAGTATACGGTATGATCATGGCTTAACTTCAAAAAGAAGGACGTGACGAACGCACTACACCTCGCTCTGCGTAGAGTTGACCGAGACTTCTTTACGGAAAGTTGACTGAGACTTCTTTACGGAGTTAGGAGGATGAGCTTGGTGAATGGGGCACGTGTGGATAGTTAGGTTTTGGAAAAAGAGAAGGGATTGCCTGGAGTGATACTCAAGCGAGCCAATAACTGGCTGGGATTTCAAGTCCCCTGTTTACTTTTTACACTTTTCACGAAATTGTTTACATAGCAACGAAAAACCTCACGTTACGAAAACACAATAATGAAGTCATAAAGTATTCATCAAATTCCCCTAGTCGTGTCCAAAGCAAGGGAAGGACCTTTGACGATAGCATGGCATAGCTATCAAAGAAAACAACCCAACACACCAAAGAAAGAGAAAATCAATATTCAGCCCCGATAGAACTCCATTACCCAATGCCAGTCATAACAAATTTTTGTTGGATTTGCCCACGACTCGCAATGCGGAGTCTACCGTGGATACCCCAATATCCATTTCTCAACCCAAGTCCCAACCGAATAAAGTCCCTAGTGATATTCCCTGCCGTGTGAAGATGTGTTGTGTTTTGTTTTGTGGAGTGTTTTGTGTGTGAAGGTGCTGTTGCTCGTAGAGAAGAAGAAGAAAGCGTCGTGAAGATGGGTTCGTGGTCTGGGGTGCAGGACGAAGGTACATCAGAGGGTCATTATAGTGTTACAATGTTGGTGTTGTTTACACACAACGTGTTTTTGAGGGTGCATGCGAGAGCTTATTGGCCGCCGAGGGTTTTCTCCGTGTTGGCGTTGGGGATTTGCTTCCCGAAGAGGCCGCCTGAGTTGCCTTGGAGGTTTTTGGCCGAGGTCTTTGCGAAGAGGGATTTGGGCTTGGCTCTGGGAGTTGTGTTAGAATTGTTGTTGTTTTGAAGGGGATTGAGGGGTGTGTGGGATGTGCTACTTACTTTCCGACTTGCTTGTTGCGGTATGCGCTGAGTTTGGCTGTGCATGGACTCATGATGGTGTCGGAGGGGGAGATGTATGTTTGTTGGGTACTGTGAAGAAACATTGTCAGTAAAAGAACCATAAAGAGGGATTTGCGCTTGAATGCAAAAGGATGGGCGCATACTCTTGTTGATCAAGCTTGTTTTGGAGCATCTGGCGATGGTAGTCCATATTGTTCGCATCAACCTTTCCACCAGCGTTTGTCGCAGCTCCAGTAGTGGAGGCGTTGATGTCCTTATCGGCGAGAACGTTGGAAGACATATCGGATTGAGTGTCAGCGAAGAAGTGATTGATTTGTTTTTTTGTGGTTTGCGGATTGAGGTTTAGCAATTGTGTCTTGGAGGAGCAGATGCAGATGCAGATGCAGATGCAGATGATGGATCAAGTTGTGGATGCGGAGTGCGAGTGGTGGTGTCGGAGAGAAGCTGCAGGTGGGAGGTGGAGCAGTTTTGTCGGAAAAATGTGGTGCGAGTAAACAAGGCAGGTGCCCCTTAGCAACCAAGGGGCAACGTGGAGCATGCCACTGAAATCAGTGACTGCCCCACTATGACTCGACTTCTTGATACGGCATCCTGTCAACCACCGAAAAAGGCCTCGACGACTCCATCGCGAAACATCCGAGTGGAAGTCAATCGAAGCTCTCCACATTCATTGCATTGGATGAGCATCGGTGCGTGATAATCGGCCGTCTCTTCCTAGTTAAGGAGGTGATGAGGAAGCTGGAGACAGCCGTGGGTAATTAAAATAGGCCCACCAGATCATGTGCTTACGCGTTTGGTTGGCGTTTACGGCACAGTTCTGTCGTCCTGGAGATAACATACTGTAAACGGCCAAGCAGGCAGAATCCAATTGTAATTGTATCCTTGTCAACAACAGTCAACAGCCCACAAGAATCACAATTCAACCTGAAGGTAAGCAATATTACAGTGAGTAGATATTAATATAATGACCCGAATTAGTATTGAACATTGAACCTCCAGCAATCCACTCACCTCTGAAAAAGTCGACCTCATCTCATCCCAACAACTCCCCGAACACCCACCAACCCCATGAAGCTTTAACCATGTCTTCTCAGGCCACATTATTTCCTCTCTTTTCCTCGCTCCCAAGTGAACTTCGATGTAAGATCTGGAAAGCAGCGGCCTTCCCCCGTGTAGTATGTCTGGATCGAATCTGCCATAGCCATAAATGCTCCAGGGTATGGTCGCAAACGGATGTCGATGGTCCGAACTATATGGCGTTTTTCGATATGGATAGCCAACCAATAGAGCAACAAATCACCCAAGGACCCGAGAATTATGACCACTTTGCATCCCAGAGCGTGCCGCCACTATTTCTGATCTGCAAATAATCACACCATGTCGCGAGACAAATATACACAAAGGCGTTTGGGAGTAATTACGTTCCTCCCACCACCTGGTTCAGCTACGATTTGGACACGTTGTTTCTGGACTTTGGCCCGTTTTTGTAGATGGTGAAATCCAAGGTTTCATCTTTCTTTCAAGCGACCTTGATACAGATGCCGAAAAAGTACAGAATCTCGCAATCTATGGTGGAGAATACCCTGACAATGGAACGCAATATAACATTTCTCTTGACGCGTTGCGTAAATTTGCCAGCGCGCGAACCGTTTCGCTTGTTGGTGCAATTTACCAGGACGCGGATCGCACTACACTCGAAGTCCTGGAAGGATGGGAATGTGAGGAAAGCACAGGATATAGGTTAGCAGAAACCAGGAACCGTCCCGATCCAGGGGGTAATTCATCATACATTGACCTTGCAAACGCTCTCTAACGAGGCTTTTCTAGGACTCCACTGTGCCCACCCAATCTTCAAAAATCTGTTCGACCAACCCAATGTTAGATCATGGAACATGTGGAAGAATATGTGGGAGAGTGTGTGGGATGACACACCTTACGGCGCTGTCGCGTATACCATCGGAGCAGAAAATGATGGAAACTGGAGGCGACCTACTCTAGTACGCCTTCCGCTCATATCTACACAGCTGAAGGCCGACAAACTTCGGCAGAAGCAGGAATACGATACCAAAAGGGCTGCCCACAAAGTCAGCGTGGAAATCAAGTCCGAGAAGTACGACACTCTCGTTGTCGTCGTCCCATTACTCACTACCCTCCGCGAACTAGCTTCGATGTTCTTTCAAGCCAGGAACATTAACCGAGTAGAGAGGGATTCTGCCGAGATGTACACAGATCACGAGTGCCACTCGACTGTGGGGTTTGAACAAACCGTGGGTAATTTCGTAGTCTACCCGGAAACCGAATTCTCAATTCGCGTTATCACAAAGGGTGGGACGAAGTAAGGCTGGTTTTCTTTTGAATACTCACGCTATGCCATTCATATTATCACTGTATATATGATAACAGAAAAACCTTATCATTACAAGTTATTCATTTTGGAATACTCCGATACGTTACGCGCTAGTAAGAAATCAGCCTCCTGTATCTCCTAAAGCGCCCGGGGATTTTTAGGCTAGCTTACTAACGTACACGACTTTTTTAGCGTGTAGTGTGAATTATGACTCCGAAAAATAACGGGGTACTAGGTATGTAATTCCCTATTCAAAAAACCCCCGGAGGAAATTGAGGAGATACTATAGTATAATATCCCTCGCTAATAAACGTCTAAAGTTAGTAATAAACTCCTACTCTATCTTTGTTTTTATCCTGGTTCGAGAGGAGAGTATTGGCTAGCTAGTAGATCGAACTAGGAAATTTCTCCTAGTTTCCCATCATGTAGTACACTGGGAGTGTGGAAATACATATTACGTCTTTTTTTCTACAAGTCTAAGCCGGTGTTTTCTAAATTTATAGTCTGGCGCCATGCAAATCTGGGGATTCAGTAGTAGAGGAGTGAGTATAAAAATAACTCGTCCCAAGGCTTCGATCACTTTCCTTCTCTCTTCTTCATTCTTTATTCATTCCTTCTTACTCCCCTCTACATTTCATCTTCACCCTACCAAACACCACCAAAATGCACCTCCCTCGCACCCTCCTCCTCACCCTCGCAAGCTCAACCTTAGCGAGCACACAACAAACCACCTCACCAACCACCACCACCCTCTCACCCTTCTTCAACCCATGGAATCCCGGACCCGTCTTCCCCTTCCCCAGTCAAACGACCGAAGCAGAGAGTCCAGCAGAGCCAAAAAATACCCCTCCGCTTACAACGTTTGCTACGCTCCCAAGTCCCTCGTCAAGTCCCTCGCCAACCTCCAAATCTCTCGAAAAGATGGCTGCAAAATCTAAGGAACAATCTCGTAATACTGACGAGATGGAGAGGATGTGGAAATTTCGGAATTGGGCGAAGGCTTGGGATAGAAAGAGAAGTGATTCTTGGAATTTTGACCCTTGTATTTTGTGCTGGGATTGGGATAGATGGTTATCAACTTCGAGTTCGGCTTCCCCCTCGACCATGACCTCGACCTCGACCCCAACTGCAAGTCCTCAGCCAGCAGAGACCCTAATTGAGAGGTCGACAAAGGACTGGCATCCTCCTCACCTTATTCCTTTTCCCTGGGATGAATGGAATGACCGTTTAAACTCCATCGCAAGCCAGTCTGGCATATCGACCCAGACTACCGACGAAACAATACTCCCTACATCCCAGCCCCAATTCACAGAACCCACGACCTCAAGTCCTCAGCCAGAAGAGACCATAACCAAGAGGTGGGAAGGGGATTGGGAACCTATTCTCCGTCCCTGGTATCCCCCCTGGGATCCCAGATTCAGCCGGACAAAGATCCACGAACCCGTAGCAAGCGACGAGTCTATCATGGCGACCCAGACCACCGACGAAACAACACTCTCTACATCCCAAGCTCAGTCCACAGAACCCACAACCACCCTCAACCCCCAAAACCGCAGAGACGAACCCTCCCTATCCCCATCCTCAGCCCCATCCTCAGCCCCATCATCCTCATCATCCTCAACCCCCTCCCTCCCCTTCCCCTCATCCCTCTACACCATCACCTCCCCCCGACACAACTGGGACTCCATGATCTCGCGCCTCCAAAACTTCGACGCATCCGCGTCTCCAACCACATCCTCATCCAAATCCCCAACTCGCGCTGCAAAACCCTCATTCGCTACCGTCACGAAGCGGAGTGCCGAGATGCAGGAGACCAGCGAGGTTGTCAATGGGACGGAATGTTCAGAAGGAGAAGGGGAAAGGGAAGGAGAAGGGGAAAGGGAAGGAGAAGGGGAAAGGGAAGGAGAAGGGGAAAGGGAAGGAGAAGGGGAAAGGGAAGGAGAAGGAGAACCGAGAATGAAGATGGAGAAGAGAGATTACTTTGGTGCGGAAAGTGGTGGACATAGGGTTATGTATTGTCCCGGCTGGCCGACTGCCACTCGGCAAAATCTGACGCATGTGAGTTTCCCACCCTCTTCCCTCGTCCCTCATCACTTTGATCAGGGTTAGCTATATGGATGGATGGGATGGATTCATGAAAATTTGCACACAGACTGATATTAATTCTTACAGTTTAAAATCTGGCATTTCAGATGTTTCTGTACCAGATACTACAAGATTGAGCGTCAGGACTGCTCGTATGGATGGGCCCCTGGTCAGTTTACTGAATTTTAAAGGGGGTTGGGTTTGTTTCTTTGTGTGGTTTTATCTTTGTTGGCGTTTGGTTGTATATGATATCCATGAGTAAGATCGTTTGTGTTGAGATAGGAGATGCAATTACTTACCGAATCTGGTTAATTGGAAAACGGTAAAAGTTCACATTCATTTTGACCTCTAGATACTACGCACTTGAATTGTTTTTCCCTTTCATTGAAATACAACTGCTATTCGCACAAACCGCCATTCACAACTTTGACTTCTTTGGTCCAGGTTGTATCTCCGTAGCCTTATATTGAGCAAACAACTTCTTCGAAGTCTCGGCTTGCATTTGGATAATCTTAGTCACCTCCGGCCCTCTTCTGTTCTCCATCTTGCCCATTTGTTGCAAGTGAACTTGGTCAGGACCGTCGACAATTCTAAGCGTTCTAGTGTTGGCCCACATAGCCGCCAAAGGAGTATCTTGGGAAACACCGGCGCCACCGAACGCTTGAACGGCTCGGTCAATGATGTCTAGCGCAATTTGTGGAACGAAAACCTTGGCCTCGGCAATTTCTGTTAGTGCTCCTTTGGGTCCGAAATCGTCCATTTTGATGGCGGCGTTCAAGACAACTAGACGGGCAGCATCAACTTCGATACGAGATTTGGCCACCCACTCGAGGATGACACCATGAGAGCTAAGTTGTTTTCCGAATGGCTTCTTCTTTGGGTCGTTAATGCGCATTAACATCCAATCGATTGCTCGCTCAGCCTATGTATGGTCAGTAACTAGTTTTAATATATAAGCCATTAGAACACTTACGGAACCAATTGCGCGCATAGCGTGGTGGATACGTCCAGGACCGAGACGGCCTTGAATGATCTCAAAGCCGCGTCCCTCGCCGAGTACCATGTTACTTGCTGGTACTCTAACATTCTTAAAGGTAATGTGACCATGTCCGTGAGGGGCATCATCAAAGCCATAAACGGAAAGCATCCTTTCTACAGTAACACCCTTGGTTCCAGCAGGAACTAAAATAACGGATTGTTGCTTATAAGGATCACTGTGGTTGGGGGAGCTCTTTCCCATAACGATGTAAATCTTGCATCTTGGGTCACCAGCTCCACTGGACCACCATTTCTGGTACATGTTAGCATTATTCTTGAACTAGACAGAAGGTAACCTACCGATCCATTCAATACCCAATCATTGCCATCCTTCACCATGCTCAATTGAATATTCTTCGCATCAGAAGAAGCAACCTCTGGCTCCGTCATCAAGAACGCAGATCGGATCTTCCCCTCCATCAATGGCACCAACCACTCTTTCTTCTGTGCCTCATTCCCATATCTAGCAAACACCTCCATGTTACCTGTATCCGGAGCAGAGCAATTGCAAGCCTCGGACGCAATTCTTGACTTTCCCAATATCTCTGCCATCAATCCATATTCAAGATTCGAAAAGCCGGGAGATTCTTTGTAGTGGCCTTTTGGCAGGAACATGTTCCACAGACCTAGCTTCTGCGCTTCGACTTTGAGGTCGTCGAGAACCGAGGAGTGGTGCTCCCATCTATCGGTTCCTGCTCCGAGTTGAGCTGTGTAAATAGCGTCGGCTCTGCGAGTTGTTGCATTAATGCTTGGAGCTTTGGAGGGAAATAAGGGTGGGATTTACGGTATACATCTTTCATCGACGAACTTCTTCAAGACATCAATGGTTTTCTTTGCCTTATCGCTGACTCTATTTGCTGCCTTTGATGTGCTATTAGCAGTTGTAGAGGTGGGAATTGGGAATGGAGGCGACTAACGATGATGGGGATCTTGTCCGACATAGCTGCTGTTTAGTTGCTTCTTGCTAGATTGCTGGGAAAATTGACTGCTTTTATTTCGACGCTGAAGACGGTGAAGCACAGTAATTGAGAATGGGATGGATTTGTTGTGAGATATAAAGAGTGGAGTGATAGACGTTGGCCGTGAGAGCTCAGCTCCAGCTTCTCCACGATTATCTCGGTAGACATGGGTACACAAGCCGAGGTTCGTTTGGAGGCAACGGCTCGGCATCACCGCGGTTTGACAACCTCGCGACGACGTTTGAGAACCATTTCAACGCATTATTTACTATGAGACCCCTTCTTCCTTCCAAATCTTGATCGGACCTAACCTCAAAGGTCTTGATTGACTTTTCTTGTTGCAAAAGTAGGGTAATTGGAATACTGTGAATTGAGGATAATTTACCCATAATCCATTCCCTTGAGAGTCCAGCGTAAAGCGGGGAAACCGGTCGTAAATATCATAATGAAATGCCCGAGAAATCAGAATATATTTATTCAAGTCGTGTCGTATTCTTCTAGCTAATCCCCAGTATTTACTTCGAGGAACAGAGAAGTATTGAACAACAGAAGCAGTCGAAATTTCTCCTTAAAGATCTACGAAGAGTAAAAACAGCCTCTCATTAAACCCCGCTTCACTAGCATTACATATCAGAACTACATAATTAATACAAGGCCATCCCCTCGCCGAAATTTGCATGCTGACATTTTCACAAAAATCCCGGACACATAATATTACGTAGTTGATGTTGTACAACAGTGTATCCAGAGTATTGGAAGTATGGAACTTGCTCTATGACTTTAGCCGAAGCCAGAGGTCTGGGTTCTGTGTTAGAGATGTCTCTCCCTTGGACTGAAACATTTGCGGTGGATTTGTGAATGTTGTCTCGTGGTTTCTAGGTCCTAGATGGATATACGTGATTAGCAGAAATCTCTTAGGATAATTACTTTAATGGTTTTCGGATGTTCGGTTAATTATATTTGTTATCCCAGATTATGGAAACAATTCTGAGTCACGAAAGAAGTTACGATAGACTGTGATACAAGATGTGGTATACGAATAGTTTAATCCTGAATTTTTCGTCTACTATGAGAGTGTATTTTCAGGTTATTCTTGCGAAGTTGCTTGCATTTCTTACCTAATCCCTTGCTTTATGGCTGAAAAGGAAACCCGAGCGAGAAAGTACCACAGTACTCGAGAGACATTTAAATATATAAAAATAACAAGCAATGCTGCCAGTTTCTTATGCTTGTAAATTAGGACTGACATCAAAGGTTCCCAAACGCATGTTACCTTCACACGATTTGTGCTTGTTATTCCAGCGCGTAAAGTATGACAGAATTATAAAAAGTGTTCATGTTAGAATTTGGACTTCTTTTATATCAACTTGTAGCAATATTATACATAATCCGTACCCATGCCTTCAAAATCTCCTCCCAAACCCAATTTCATATAACCAGCCCACAAAACACATTCCTCCCAACTCTTCACCCCTCCCCAAACCTCCCCCAACCACCTACAAATCACAAACAAACTCACAAGCCACAGAACTAAACCCTGCCGGCGTCTCCACCGGCCTAGGCATACTAAAACACGGCGTCCCCCCCGAAAAACTATCCCACCTCACCTCCCCATACACAAAGCTCAACTTGCCCACATCCTTCTCATCACCTGGCACAGGATTCGCAACATTCTCGATGCGAAGCACTTTGCCACCAATGGTGTAGTCCGCCAGTGTGCTTCCGGGGACGGAAGTGTCTTGGTAGAGGTTCTCTTGGTTCCAGAGGACGTGTTGGTTGTCGCCTGTGTGGTCGGGGAGGAGAGGCGCGGCGAAGTACTCTACGTCGAAGCCGTTGGAGTTCCAGCGTTGGACGAAGATGGAGCAGGTTTGGGAGCGGGGTGTGAGGGTGGGTGAGAGTGTTGTGGTGGGGTAAGCGAGGATGGTGGGGAGGGAGAGGGTTGCTCTTAGGAGGAGGGAGGAGAATGGTATTGAGGTGTACATCTTGTGGATATGGGCTGGGTTTCTGTGATATCTGAAGAAGGAATCGTTTATGAGATAATAAACGTTTGGATCTTTTGCAATGTCTTAATGTCTCGAGGGTATGAGAGAATGATGATGCGAGAATGCAATACTCAGGCTATGCAACAGGATATCAAAAGCTTCTTATATCTCCCAAATCATGACAGCAGGATGGGAAGATCTCAGCCCCACCACGCATCTTCCACCTTGTTCATGGTAGGTGGTTGAATCCTTTGGACCCCGCCATATCACCCCCGTCTTCGTACCTGTTGGATGAATGGGCTGAGTGTCATGATTCTGACAGAACCTCATATGCTGAATGCAAAAGCCTCTTAGTGATGGACAGGGATAAAATACCGAAGCACTGTGATGTGACCGTTGGGGGCGCAGGAAGCATTGGACTTCCGATCCCAGGAACTGGGTAGGAACAGCATGTAATTTGTACACTCTGCCCCGCGGCGAAGTCATCCATTCATCACGAGTTCAGAGAAGTCCCCGTGTTGAAGGAGTTTCGAAAATGGGGAGATGCTATGGACGTCTTGACCTCTCCAATCAGCTTTTCGATCAACGCCAAGTGTTGGGGTCAAAAAGGGGATGGGTCGCGAATGACGGGCCCTTCCATCACATCACACCTGAGGAACCAATGGACAAATTTACAAAAGTGAAATCACTGTACATCACCAATAAACGTATCCCTTTGTGATCTCACAGACCGTAAAATTGCTGTCACCCGAAAATCGCAGCCTTATTCATGCATATCATTTACCAACCAACACAACGCCATATTTGAAAAGTCAGCCCTGCCCGAGACCCCTCATGACATGCAAATGCCCCCATAGCATAGCCGCCCAACATTTTATTTCTGCCACCAACATCATCCAATACCACGACGCAGCTCTCCTTAATCTGCGAAATAATCCGCCCTCCGCTTCCCGTTGCCTTTGGACCCCCCTTTGAAATGCTTCTTACTCGTCAACATTTTCACATCATTGGGATCAACGTCTTTTTCCAGCGCTAACATCGTCTTTTGCTTGCGGCCTGACAATTGTTTACCACTTGCCGTACCTTGCTCGGTGTACTTGTGTGCGAAAGGCATTTTGAAATGTCCCCTAGAGCCCTGTCCGGGACCAAAAAATGCACCATCGAGTTTTTTAGTCTTTGGGCCTTCCGGAAAAGAAACTACATCCGAATCGGCAACGGACATCCCTTCGTTGTCCATAGCTTCCATAGCTGCTAGCTTGAGGCGTCTCTTCTCGGGCAAGTGACCTTCGTCATAAAGCTCGCGATTGAATTCCAGAGGATCGTAATCGCCTGGGGGTGGTGCACAGAACAAAAGTTTGCCATTGACATAATCTTTCAAGATATATCTTGCGGCTCTGGACTCATCAGGTTGACCTTGACCAGTTCTCTTGAAACCTCTTGCTTTAGCATATGCCATGAGAATCTCCTCAGCTGTTGCCACACCAGTACCACCTTCCTCCAAGGGACGTGTATAGATCTTGATTCCGTAGATGGCTTCCAAGAAGGCCTGTGGGATTCGCTTTGCCACAAGCCCTGCTGGTCCAGTGAACTCTCTCAGCTGGTCGATGGGAAGAATTCCGTTACATACCAACTCAGCTTTCGTCGTGGCGAAGTTCGGGAACACGAGACCCGGGCAATCGCATAACAAGACCTTGTCGCTGAGATGAATTGTTTGAAAATGTTTCGTCTTACCAGGAGTAGATGACACGGACACCTTTTTGGCACCAATCAAGGCGTTGATGGTAGATGATTTTCCAACGTTGGGATATCCAACAAGACCAATTTGTGTTTTTCGTGGATTCTCTGAGTTTGCGTCTGTAAAGTATTAGCGAGTGAGACATGGCATGATATTGGTGAAATCACCTTCTGATTCTGGTGCGTGTAGTAAGAAAAGTGCCTCAAGCTCATCAACGGTCAATATGCGAGTGCTTTCGTCCTCAGATTCTTCTTCTTCCTCGTCCTCAGCAGCCTTGACTTCCTCTGCTTGATCCTCAAGCTTCAAGTTTTCCGTTTCTTTTGTTATTGAAGAAGACGCCTCGACTTCTGCCTCCTCCCCTTCGTCCTCCTCAGACTCTTCTTCTTCGGCCTCATCTCGAGCTTCGTTCATCTCTTTAGCGAGACTTGCAGAAAAGAACTTGTACGCAATCTTTGCCTCTTGGAAGTGTTTTGCCCATGCCTGCCTTTGCTCTAGCGTCAGCATGTCTGCTTTGTTGACTAATAACAGATTCTCTTTTCTCGAATCAACCGCCTTTACATATCTCTCCAAATCCTCAGAGCGAAATAGTAAGGGGTTTCGAGCGTCGACAATCTGAACAACCAAGTCGGACCTCTCAATGACTCTCCAAAGTTGTCTCCAAACCTCCAAGTTCCTTTCGAATGGCGTCATCAGTAAATCGTTGTTTTCTTGCAACTCGGCCAAACCTCGTCTCCACTCCAGCAGACTATCTCTTTCCATACGATCCAGTTGTTCAGGAGTTGTCGTTGAATCCCAATGTGGTCTCCGGGGTACCGTTAACCTATCTCTGTGATCTCTTTGCTTTCCTACTGCGGCCCTCTCTTCTGCGGCGGATAATAAATATGGGTTCTTTTGGTCGGTATGTATAATTTTGACATTGTTCATCTTTTCGGCCGTGAAATCGGTGCCAGCCAACTCTGCCGTAGACAAAAATTCATCGAGAGCAGCTTGCTCCGTAACCGATCGCATCTTGACCCAACTCGCCTCCTTCTTTTCGTTGGTGACATACTGTTTCTGGTTAGCACTCATAGTAATGTACGGATTTTACACGGTGCGCTAACTGTTTCTCCTGTCGCATGATTGATTCTATGGATTCCGGCGGATGTGACCTTTTTACGATCCGCTCCTTTTCCCTTTCCGAATCTATCGTTCATCAAACTGCGATTTGTGAGTACGTCGATGCTGACAAAAGAACAAATCAATGACGGCACGTACCTGTTGCCCAGTCCCACGGCATTTTTCGACTTTGCGAGAACCATTTTGGCAGTGGTAGCCGAGTATTTTCGTACGTTGGAAGTTTCTAGGAACAATACAAGTTGTCCAGAAATTTGTATTTGTGGTGCTTTGTAGAGGTTGTTGTACTGTGGGAGGGTGAAGGGGAGGTGGGAAGATTGGTTATCATTTGCCCCTCCATGATTAGAAAAAGCCGGGCGCAAACTCGTCACGGCGAAGCGACCCCGCGTCTAAATTCCACACTTGCGGCGCTCTTCCATTGAAACCTTTTTCTTCCCTTCCCAACCACGATATAGTTTAATACTCCGTACTTCATCCAAATACCGCAATCATGGCGCGCAAGAAGTGGATCGATAAAAAAACTGCGACTCATTTTACACTCGTTCATCGTCCTCAAAACGACCCTTTAATCCATGATGAATCTGCATCTTCTATGGTTCTGAACCCCACGCCTCTCCCAAACGCCAGTAAGGTCAAACAACTCGACGACCTTGCATCTGAACTCGGCTCCGACGTCTACAAGATTCGAGATAACGAAGGCGAGGCCGCCAATCATGGCGTCTACTACGACGATACCGAATATGATTACATGCAGCACATGCGAGATTTGGGCTCTGCATCAGGAGGAGAAGCATATTTTGTCGAAGCACCCGCGCCAAAAAATAAAGGAAAGGGAAAGCAGACCTTGGAGGATGCACTTAGAGATGCCAGTTTAGAGGAGAAAAGCGGCGCGGTATTAGACGAGGAAATATTGCCATCAAAGAATCTTCGCAAGGTCACCTACCAGGCTCAGCAAGACGTGCCTGATGCGCTGGCAGGTTTTCAACCGGATATGGATCCTAGACTGCGAGAAGTACTTGAGGCCCTCGAGGACGATGCTTACGTTGATGAAGACGACGAAATATTTGGTCAGTTAGCGAAGGACGGCGAGGAGATAGAAGAAGAGGAATTTGAGCAAGGTGCCTGGGAAGATGAAGACGAAGGCTGGGAATCAGATGACACAGCGAAGCCTTCCAAAGAATACAAACATCTCCCTGTACCACCTGAAGAACTTTTGAATGATGACCGCGAAGACCACGGAGATGGCGACTGGATGGCAAATTTCAGCAAATTCAAAAAAGATCAGAAGACCAAGGCACCAGTCGCTCCTTCACAATCAGACATTCAATCATCAATGATGACGACAACCACGAATGGTGGTAGAAAGAAGAAGAGAAAGGGTGCCTTGACAAATCCATCTACGTACTCAATGACCTCGTCTTCAATGTTTCGAACTGAGGGTATGACAACGCTGGATGCTCGTTTTGAAAAGCTTGAAGAAAGGTACAATGAGGACATGGAGGATATGGACGACGATGGTTCTGTCTCGGCAGCAACATCTATAGCGTCGAGTGTACAGGGGCCGATTAGAGGGGATTTTGACAATATCATGGATGATTTCCTTGGTAATTATACCATGAGTGGGAAAAAGCATGTCAAAAAAGGAAAATATCAAAGTGGCATGGAGCAACTTGATGAAGTGAGAAGGGGCTTGGGCCCAGCGATCATCCGTACTCGAAACTGAGATTTGGGTATTTAGCAAAAGATTTTCATGATATTGGCGTTGGGCAGGATTGGTAAACAAAATGGAGTCTAAGATGGCGCATATTGCTGGAGGATTTGGTACATATTGATTAGAGCATGGATGTATGCTATGTGGGAAGAGTTGCACAACCATGAGCATCGTAATCCTGCAGAAGATACTAGGAAATAGAACCAATATGAGTTAAACTAGCTTTGGTTGTTTTGTCTCTCTAGCATAATTGAAGTGATTCTCCAGATATAAAGACCAATTACATACTGTTCTGTGCTTTGGTGAATATTGAGTTAATTTTTCCGAATGAGGAAGATGCTAAGATGATGCTGAGTTTAGAATGATTGTCTAAACTATCCCAGAATCTTCGAATAATGCATGGCATTGTGCGAGGACTTTCGAACAATAGAAGCTAGAAGTTTCCTCTGCCACTTTGATTAAGGCATTGTCTTGGGGAAACTTCGAGCTCCCTCGCTTCCTCGCTTCCCGTCAATGACACCAATGACACCTTGGGCGATGCCCCACAAAAACCGACCCAAAACGGTTAGCGTAGAATTCCGCGTGCAAGAGGTAGGTATTGAGAGGGAACAAAGAGGTGAATCGTATATGACAATAGGGAGCGTAGCTGCCGAGTTTGTTTTGCGAAAGAAAGCATATCCCAACCGCCTCCTCCGCTCGTTTTCTGCAGACTTTTTTCCTCATGATCAACAACAAGAACGATGCTGCTCCACGGCAGTAGTACTCGCGGCGCGCGAGGCCATCCACAAAATCGTTCACGAGGAAGAGGTCGCGGGTTAACGAGTCGAGGAGCTTCAAGCTCCAGTAAGTCCACAAGACATGCTTCCCACCATGATTCCCCCATTCAACGGCGTCCGCGTAATGCGCGCCCAGCTCCAGATTTCAAATCCAATTCACTTTTAGTTGCATCACTTAGGAACAACTTTCGTTTTAGAAACAATTACTCAAGCAACCATCATATAGGCACATCGCCCACCACCGACTCCACCGACCAAAACCCCTTCGAGAACGAGCGACGAGAGAACGCTGCGAGACGCGCACTGAGAGGGCAGAGCTCATCAGCACAGAACGGACGAGGAGGAAGTCTACGAGGGCGCGACGGGAAAGCCCAGGTCAACAACACTAAGCAGGTCCGATTTGCGGATCCTCCCACCGACAAGAAAATGAATCCCTTTGCCAGCGCACCAGTGGCAGCTCCAAGAAATCCCTTCGACACCGCGAAGAAACCAGTCGCCTCCCCCTTTGGTTCTGCTGCGGCTCCCGCTGTCAACCCATTTGCTACGAAGCAGGATGCGCCAGCCAATACTTTTGGAGCACGCAACCCATTTGGAGCTCCTACGCAAGCTACCATGACCCCCAACACAAGTGTATTCGGCGCACCTTCGACTACTCCTAACAGCACTCCTCCTAATAATCCTTTTGGCGCGCCATCGTCGATATCATCACCCGCTGCGAATATATTTGGAAAGCCAATGGGCACGTCTTCTGCCGGGACTACAGCATCAAATCCATTTGGGAAGCCTAGCTCCACCCTATTTGGGAGCCCTTCTACGAAACCGGCCAACAACCCCTTCGAGAAACCAGCTGGAGGCGTATTTGGAGCAGCTCCAGTAACTTCCTCGACATTTGGCGCTAAGAGCAATGGATTTCCAAGTACAGACTCCAAACCGACCCAAAATTCACCCTTCAGTTCCTTTGGAGCACCTACAGCAGCTCCTTCTATTCCAGCTCCATCCCAAAATGAAACTGTTACGTCGACGGGATTTGGAACCCGCTTTGCGTCCTCGTACACACCCAAGAATGCTTTCAATAAGCCAGTCACAAATGGCCAGACTTCAAAAGCCCTCTTCTCAAATCCACCAGCTCAGGCGACACCTTCGGCCAGCACGAACATTGATAGCAGTGCTTTGGCGAAGGAAATATATCAAACCATCAGAAAAGACCGTATAACGGCGCCGAAGTGGCCTACACCTAACCCTGGGGATCCGAAATTCAAACCAGCGATTGAGACATATTGGAAAGCTTCAAAATCATACAGAAGCGAAGTTCGCGCAAGCCTAATCAAGGCTGGCTTACTCGATGATCCCGATAAACCCAAGAAACTGAGCGAAGCAATTGACTTTAAAGGAATATGCGAAGAGATGTGCCCAGATTTCGAAAAAGCGACCCGAATTTACGAACGCGACTACAAGTCAGCCGAGACGGAAATCGGGCCAGATGGTTCATCAGTCGTTGCACCTCATAAGATGGTGAAGGCACTGGCAAGATCAGCTGCCGGGCAGGACGCGCCTTTACCGATGGACGTAAGATCCCCTGGAGCACTGAGAAGAACCCTGGATTACCTCTTGAATTCTGTTCTGGGTGATGATGAAAATAACCTTCCAAATGTTCATCACTTTCTCTGGGATCGCACTCGGGCGATCCGTCGGGATTTTGTTTTTCAATCGTCAATGGATTCTGCCGAAATGCTTGATCAAGTATATTGCCTGGAACGTATCGCCCGATTTCATGTCATATCACTGCATCGAATGTCGGAAGATGGGGTGTCTCCAGCGGAGGAATTTTCGGAGCAGCAAGAGGTGGAACAATTGTCAAAAGCTCTACTTTCTCTGATACACTCTTACGATGACTGCAAGGCCCAGAATATTGCTTGTGAGAATGAGAGCGAATTTAGAGCTTACTATGCTCTTTTCAACTGTAGACATCCGGGGATGTTACAAACTGTGCAGGATTGGGGCTTCAAATTATTCAGGGAATCGGACGAGATACAGACCGCCCTAAGCTTGGTTGAAGCAATACAAAATATATGGGATGCACGCGGTCCTCTTACTCCTCAAACGCCTACCGACATCGCGCAAAACTTCTACGCCAAGTTCTTCACCATTCTTGAGGACAAGCAAGTTTCTTACACCATGGCCTGTTTTGCAGAAATTCATTTCAACTCTGTCCGAAAATCTATACTGAAAACGATACTCGCTTCATATCGTAAGCAGCGAGATCAGACCAAAGACTGGACGTTGGCAAAACTGAATGCTTTTCTTAGGTTTGATGAGGAGGATGACATTATAGCTTTTGGTGAGGCATATGGTCTGAGGTTTGATCACGTTGATGGAGAGGATGTCTTGTCTTTTGAGTCAGATGAAGGAATAAAGGATCCTTTCCCGCCTTTGAAGCAGGCACACTCATATAAGCTTGTTGAGCATAAGCGTGGGAACTACTCCTTACCAGAAGCTATCAACAATAATGTTTTTGATGAAACTCTGGAAGAGCAAGCTACTCAAGAAGAAGAGGAAAGTTTGTTCGTAAGTAACGACAGGACTGAAACCACGACACCAATGCTCCCCCCGATTGCAGACACCCCAATTATAGGAAAGCAACCTCCAAGCTTTTCTTCAACTCCTCCAACCGATCCCCCAAAGGTGGATGTTGCTACCCCTTCAACATCGATCCTGAACGGAATCCCGTCACAAAAGCCATTCAATGGTTTTTTTCCACCAAACCCCCCAGTTTCGCCAGCTGGAACCGTGCCAGAAGTGCCACAGACTGTCGTTTCTAAACCCTCGTCACTATTTTCCAATCCATTGGACAAAGTACAGAGTCCCAACGTAAATGGCCGAACAGAATTAACACCATCCGTATCGACTTTCACGATCAAGTCTGGCAACGAATCCCATAAATCAACTACCACGGCCAACGTTTCCTCTTCCTTCACCTTTCCGCCAACAGAAACTGACACGCCTTCGACGGGGACTAACTCTACTCCTCCGGTCTTCGGTTCGAATCTCCCCAGCGCTCAACTAGGCTCAAGCCCAAAGACACCTATATTATTCGGGGTCCCCCCAGCGTCTACTACCCCCCCAGTCTCAAAACCTGCAATCAATTCGTCTCAAATTGAAGGACAAAGATCGTTTTCCGCACCAAACCAGACTAACAAAGATTCGTTCCCGAAAGTTCCAGCGCCTACTCCACTACCAGCTCAGGTACCAGCATCAGGGGCCCCTTATGGATCATTCCAGCCAAATGTGCCCAGCATACCAAATCTCACTACGAATCCCAGCATTGGAACCCTCCAAGCCACTCCTAATTCCTCAAGCGAAATAAAAAAGCGTCATAAATATGACCGTGAAGCACAACTCACTGGTCTAACAAACTGGGTGGTTCTTGGGGAGGATGGACTTGTTGATCAGTTCTTGTCGTTCACGGTCGAGAATCTGTTGAAGGGGACTGTCGAGGTATACCTCAAAGAAGAAGCCCAGCGACAGTCACTCGAGCAGGAAAAATCGGACAGAATAGAAGCGGACGCTTTCAGATATCGATCGCTCGCTACCAGGTACTTCAATCGGTGGCGAACTGGTGCTCAGAATCTGCGCATGAAGCGTAGAGGCAGGGAAGCTCGTCAAGCTCGGCGGGCGATGGCCGAAAGTTTACGCGCATCAAAAACATCACAATCTACGAATATCGTCCAAGATTTCAGGGCTTCGGCTAGATCTCATCGGCGAGAAAGCCTGGAGAGCCTTTTGGGTGCTACTGGTGTTTTGGATGGCGTTCACGATCAAAACAAACAGCTCCAGGCAATTGTGCGGAAAGAGGCAAAAGTAAATGGCACAAAGCGACAGCGGTCAGATAAAGCCGCGAGACCCAGCTCAAGCTCAAGTCACCATAAACGAGGGAGATCAGACAATCCACTACGACGTTCTATCCTATCTGACCCTACCTATTTGACCGGTGGATCTAGGATACATTTGATGGACAAATACGACATCAAGGATGAGACTAGACGACAAGTCAGTGGTGTACAGACCGACTACTTCCGATTGAAGGCAAGAGGGATTGCGACGCTTAGTGATGGTACACCACTGGCGACATCAGTGGCCCACAACATGCTTCACCAGAAGCGATCATATGATGGGCCTCTCAATCAGGTGACAACACCGCCACGTTCAAGGGTAACATCAATTGCACGGAGTGTCCCATCCAAGATAGCAATGGAGCAGGATTTTAGGCTGAGCATTGATGGAAACGAAGACATACAAGCCTTGAAGAGGAGGGCTCAGGCTGTAATGCAGAACGACGAGAGATCCCGACTAAAGAGGTCTCTCCACGATGATGAAGATGATGCTCTTTTCGAGCGGGCAAGAAGAGTTCGAGAACAGATGAACGAAGGAATGAAGTGGTATCGAGAAGAGAGGGAGAAGGAATCGGGAAGCAGAAGTGTATCTTAGTACTTGGAAGTTGCATATGCATTCTGTTTGGCGTTCGTTTGGCAGAGCAGGGCAGCAATGAAAATTCATGCGTCGAAGTGAGAAGGTGGAGATAACCCTCCTCGTCGCCAGCGGTTGTTTCTTTTTTTTTTTTTATTTTTTTTTTTTTCAAATTTTCTTCTTCTTTTGAGATACAAGGCGTTCTAGGCAAGGGAGGTGGGAGTTTGTTTGCTTTGTTTTGTTTGTTTGTATATACGTTGTACGTCCTGATGCCGGGCTTGGGCTAGACGTGTATGTACTTTAGGGTAGCGGAGCGCATGAGCGAGTGGGAATTTAAGTGATGATTGTTAAGGAATCAGGATGGATACTGAGACTAGGATGGCGGATGGAAATGAAAATTCGAATCTTTCAAACCTTATCGATTCTGTCGTTGCTGGATGGTTTTCGTGAGAATCAGGTCTGGATCCTCACTAAGAGCCCTAGTTCGTCCCGATGTGATGGGATGGATCAACTACTGTCAATTCGGTTACGTGATCCGAGTACAATCATAGAGTTCGCACCACGCCAGCCACTCGGAGAAGACCGCGTGGGTTGTGGTGTCAGATTTATCCGGATAAACACATCCGATAATCCCTCAGAAAGTCGGTGAAGAAATCAGGGAAGGATTCGAGGTGTGTGAGTCGAAGAGTGAACTTGGTTGAATTGGATTGGATTGAATTTGATTGAAGACGGGATACGGAGGTACACGAAAGAAAGAAAGACGTTACATCAGATCGCCATGGCATCTCTTGGCTCACAGACAAGCTTTTCTACCAAGACGGGAGCGGACCCTGCCAAGGGAATCTCGTGAGATGGAGGTGGATCTATCCAGTCAGAGTTGGGGAATTGGAAGTTGCCAAGGGGCCAAGAGATGGGGGAAAGCTTGGTTGTGTTTGTGTTTGTGGGGGATATGGGATGAAATGGAGGGTTCTAGAGTGTCACTGGATGGAAGTAGAATAGGTTAGGTTAGGTAGGCGATGATAGAATATAATAGATTAAACGATTGTTTATTCAATTGTTAGATTGTAGAATAGCTACATCCCCTCGTATCCATCAATATCTCAGCACTACCTAGTAATCAAGTGCAGCAAACCACATCTCATGAATTCCTCCCATCGATGAGAACACCCATTCTATCCTCCCTCCTCCCATTTACCGTATCCGTTTGCTATCATGGGATTGAAGTGATTGACGGAGTGTTTTTCGTCTGGAGGAATTTGAGTCCGAGGAAGGCCAGGGGTTTAGCAGCATGATTCTTCGCAGCCGCAGCAGCAGCAGTCGCAGCCTGCTTCTTCGCCTCCGCGCATGGAGACTTCGCTTGTCATTCCTGGGGTGGCGGTCTGAGGGTGTTAGATGGTTATATGTTTTGGTTGTTTGGCGAAGGTGTGAGGGAGATGGAATGGAATGGGAAGGGGAACTTACTGGTTGGGCCGTCTCGACGGTGGGAGTTTCGATGGTCATTTGTTCAGTGACTTGGGTGGGTTGCTCATTGATGGATGGCATGGTGAGGGATTTTGATGTGGACTGTAGTATCGAGTTCGTTAGGATCTATATCGTTTCGGTGGTGGAGATGAGTGGTATACCTTTGATATCTGGAGGTTTGTAAATGCTTGATGAAAATTTGGAGATCTGGACGTTGGTGTTTCTGGATTGTGTGGAGGAGGAAGGTAAGTAAGTAAATAAGTAAGTAAGTAAGGAGTAATCAGGTGAGTAAGTGAGTGAGTGGCTTGCACCTTATCTAATGGATGCACAGCACAGCCGTTTTCTGCGGGGGCGCCTTGACTTCTCATTGGATTGCGGTGGGGAAAATCACTCATAGAGTCACAGCGAGCGAGCTGCGATGGAATGTCTCGAAACGAATGAGGTAGGAATTGCCTTGGGTTTGTATTGTACAGCCTTGTTGTTGGGATTTCTGGGGGGCTGTTTGTACTTCCTGAAGATGTAGATTTTCTCCGAGTTTTGTTTGAGGTGTTACATTGGAATGTTCTTTTGGGGTTTAGGAGAGGAGGGAGATCACGAGGTTTTCACGTGCGGGGAGCCGAAACTGAAACTGGAATTTTAGCGAGTTGACTGGTGTGGAGTATGAAACTCCTCTCCATCTCCCTGGAAAGGGATACAATGAGTCTGTTCCTTTTTCCCCACCGAAATATTCTCGTCTATCCGTAGTATACGCGATATAGATATATCAGATTCAAAAGCCCGGAACTTTTCTTCTTATTTTATCCGAACTTTCTGCCTATTGTAATATTTTTGCGAGCTGGAAATATAGGTGTAGATTATAAATGTATCTACTCCCATCCCAACGATATCAAGAATAGTAAATTAGAAGACGTTTGTTGGTTTGACTTATCGTCAAATATGAGGTGTAATACAGGAAGAGGCTAAACCTTAGTATTAGACTATTCCTATTGTATTGTGCACTTCGATACCGAGCAAAGGTAGGTAGGGCACCGCTATTATATAGTGGTGCCAAGCCCTACCACTGTACGGTCGAGTATAGCTGCCTAATCGAGTGTAGTTGCCTAATCGGGTATAGTATATAATCGAGTGAATATACCCGATTATATTATACCGACAACGTTTCTTTTCTTTTCTTTCATAGTTACCTATTTAAGATACCTGGTCGTTACTCTGTATACACTATATAAAACTCTATTATACTAAACTTGTAGTACAAGCAAGATAATTGTCTTAGGAGATATAGGTCAGTGAAAAGTAAGAGTTAACAATTATTCAAGCTCTTTATATAACTATTCTAGTTGTGCAGCGTTTTCGAAATAATTTTATTCTAAGAGAAGTGTGTCTTGAGTAACGACCATGTCTCTTACTGTAGGTATTTGGTATCACTTTCAGAAGCGTGATCACTATCTATCAGCCGATTGCGGGGGATACCGGGTGTCGGGTGTTCTGCTTACAGTACTCAGTACAGATGTGGAAAGCCTTGCTGCTGAATGGTAATTTGTTGTATGCAGCCTTGTTCCTCACCGAATTCCTGATTGCATGGTCAGGCTTTGCGACCCTACAGATATACCGCGTTCTCACTCTAGAGAAATACATCGTTTCCTGATTGGGAACTTACGGTAGCGGTCTTTACCTGCTGTAGCGCGGATTTGCTTGAGCGACTTTGTTAGTTACTTGAGGATGACAACCGAGTTTCTTAAGGAGAACGGGACTGCATACGCTGCTTCGCACATCTCGAAGACGGCAGCGCCACAGAGCTGTGTAGAATTCTGCTTCTGAAGATTAACCATGATTTTCACAAATGCTACTCAGACTCTACCTACCTGTGTGACTGGGTTTCGGGTATTAAGCTATCGACCTTTTCATTTGAAAGATTTCTGTCAGGATACAGAAACTTAGAGGTGTTCGCATATCACCATGTCAAGTCCTCAATTATGTTAAGCTTTCTAGACCGATATTTCCGGTTTCTCTAAGTATTTCATGAGATTCGTAAAACGGTCGTTCTAAGACAATGAGGAAAACAATCGATCTACTTTCTTATCTCAAGTTGTTATAAATAATAAACCCCTGATCAAACACATACTAACCCTGCTAATTCGTTAAGGACCAAAGTACGGAAACCTTCTAAAGAATATTTTCCGCCTCATCAACAGCCCTGAGAAAATTGTCACATGCTTGTTTATTCCCAGTAAATGCATGGATGAATTATTGTATTAGGCAGGCGCTGGGATGTTATTGGGTGACTGCGACCACTTTGGTGTAACCATGCAGGTAGGAAGGTAATTCGTTCATTAGCCGCCCAGGTATAATCAACTTGGAAACCGACATTTCAGGAATCTCGAACTAAAATCCTCTATCTCTTATACGGCCAACATGGATTCTGTGACCGCAGTTCCTGTTCCTGAGGATCGCAGTCAAGAAGAGAATTCTGGTTTAGTGCGTCTGGAACATGATGGAGCCACAATATCCGACAATGACGACGACTCGGCTTCTGCCACGGAAGACGATGAAGTGAGTGAAGAGCTGAAAACTGGACGAGAGCTGGCTCAGAGTTCAGTAATAGAAGAAGATGAACAAGGCCAGTACTCGTGGATACCTTGGCTCAAGACAACTCAGGCTGTGAGCGACCCAACTTCAGCAGTCGTGAGTGATAATGGGAAGGACCGTTGGGGCAATAAGATACCACGCATTGAACCAGCCCGAAACTCAGGCACGGACGCCGACGTCGTCGACGGACTTTGCGTTATGTGTCGCTGGATGCTTGATCATTTGCGCTTTATCTTCGATGAATCTACCTTTGATCGACGGTGGTGGTCTTCTGAAATAGAACTTAGACTCTGGAGTACCAGGCAACTGCTGACACATGCTTCGAAAGCAGGTTGCCGGTTGTGTCAGAGAACAGAATTATTCTGGGACAGGGCGTCAGACGATGAGGATGTCCTTATACGAACTTTGATTAGTGTGCAAGGAAAGGAATTGCTCCAGCTGGAAACTATACAAATTTTACAAGATAACACTTGCGGGCAATCTGCGACGTTGAGTTTCTATGCTATTAGTAAGTTCAATTCATTTTCTTCTCTGAAAACTTGTTTCTTGGATACTGTGAATCTGAAGTCTAATATAGATAGGCTCATGCAACCATGAAGCTCTCCCAGATCTTCCCATAGATCAGGCACTACATTTTCTTGAAACGTGCGATAGGGAGCATCAGATGTGCCGGAAGTCAAGCAGAAATGTCAAATTACCCACAAGATTACTGGATATCCAAGCAGAGAGTATACGACTTTGCCCATCAAGTCATCTTCCGCAGAATATCAAATATGTAACTTTGAGCCATTGCTGGGGCCCAGATGGCGTCGCTTTTAAGCTCACCAATGCCTTATTTGATACTTTCCAACAAGGAATCAACCAAGAATCGCTGCCGAAGACTTTTCAGGACGCAATTCTGATATCAAAGCATTTGGGAACAACACATCTTTGGATTGATTCGCTGTGCATTATTCAAGACGATCCTGAAGATTGGAGAAAAGAATCCGTGAAGATGAGCGAGGTTTACGGAAATTCATATTTCAACATAGCTGCATCCTGTGCCAGAAATGGAAGTGAAGGCTGCTTTTTTAGTCGAAGCAGGTTGAGAAGCCTTAGGGTCCAAGCCAAAGCCAAAATGATGGAAGATGGACTTAGGTACCAGGATTTTGAAGTGATACCAAAATATATGGTAGATGAGTCAATGCCTGGCAGTGTACTGGCAGAACGTGGATGGGCATTTCAAGAACGATTACTTTCTCCTCGAACATTACATTTTGCAGCATTCCAATTGTTCTGGGAATGTAACACACACATCAGTTGTGAAAGCTTCCCGGAGGGTATTTCCGAAGATTTGAAAAATCGGTATGATTCCATCAACAAGGGAAAACTCTCAGACTGTTGGGATAATGTTGTTTCTGCTTACACCCGGCTACAATTCTCGTTTCCCAGGGATTTTCTAGTGGCATTGTCGGGAGTAATTAGATATTTAGAAGAACAGAGACAGGACAAATGCATTGCAGGAATTTGGCAAAACAGCGTAGAAAGTGGTCTTCTTTGGCACAGATTCACGCCAAATAAAACAGCAGGTACGGCATATATCGCTCCAAGTTGGTCTTGGGCTTCGACTTATAGTGGTGGTCTTTCGATAGTCACCCCACAACCGAAAAGGAGATTGCCAGACAAACTGTTGGTTGAAGTTCGGAGCATGCATGTAGTACCCATGGGGAAAGATCCCCTTGGCCAACTTACCGGAGGGTTTCTCTTGCTCTCTTGCAGAAATCTTCTAGAAGCAAATATTGTGCCGCCCGCTTTTAGCGGCTCGAGAACGACCTACTACACGACCTTCAAGTTTGCGGCATGTGGGCTCAAGACATATGCTCGGATATATTGGGATGGATTATTCAACAACGACTCTACTTTATTTTTCGTACCCTTCTGCAACGTTGACACCATGATTTATCACGGTCCCTCGGGTTTGGTTATTGTCCCAACAGGTATTTCCAGGGGTCAATACAAGCGAGTTGGGTGCTATTGGAGTTCGATTGACCCTAATCTGAGAAGCAGCTTTGAAGATATCAAACTGAGAGCAGGAGAGTATGCTTTCGTACGCTACGAAGAGCATGGAGATGAGCAATGGGGCGTGATCGAAATCATCTAATCCCAATTATCACTTGACATCAAAAGTTAGGGAGGACGGTGCGGACACATTCACCCACGGACAAGTCGAATGAGGCTTTTGTGAGGGGAATATCATGTTTTTGTGTTTTGTATTCTGGCTTTGGCGTCTGAGCGTCTTGGGATCTCAGGAGGAATAGGGCTATGATCGGGTCCATTGTACGCGGCAAGGGAGGAAATCTTGTGTGAAAGATGCTTTAACGGCCTTGAGCGTTTTTCGTTGATTTGAAGTGTCATTTTATTATGTTTTATGTTCTCCTTATTTCCACACTCTAGTCTTGAATTCAATGCGTTTTTGCTCTACACCAAGCGAGAGAAGACTTGATTATCACAGGATGTAAATAAAGTATCGCGAGATGCGCGTACTGGAGTAAACAAGGTGGGTAATGTGACATGTACGGACGGAATCATTGGATTCGCTCTACGAGCGCCATGTGCTGTGCCTACAGGGGATATTCGGATAGTAACAACAAAACGTTATTGAGTGTCACATCACTGTTGTACAGTGATATGAACTGAAAGATAAATTAACTTGAAGGTTTGAAGCTCGTTTTGATTTAGCACTTCTTCTTTTCTAGAAAGAAAGCATGGAAGCTATAGTAAGAGGGAAATGGTTGAAGTATTAGAG
Source organism: Hymenoscyphus occultus (assembly GCA_900536445.1). Lineage (NCBI taxonomy): Eukaryota > Fungi > Ascomycota > Leotiomycetes > Helotiales > Helotiaceae > Hymenoscyphus > Hymenoscyphus occultus. The sequence continues at coordinate 91,593 of UNPT01000170.1, forward strand.
TATCTTAATAAGCGAGATCAACTAGTCCTGAAAGTTAGAGAGAGTTTAAAGTCATCTGGGATAATTTTACACTATGAGAGATAGGATAAGATTCACGTAGATAAACAGAAAAACCAGGCAAACCACAGCAAAGTCGACACGCCTCTCTTAGAATGGAATTGTTCTAAAAGCGTCTTATAACTAAAATAGTTCTATGATCTGTTTAGAACATTGTTGCTGCTTACTTTTAATGGACCTAGGTATAACAATACGATAATTTTAGTTGTACTAGAAGTTTAGTAAAATAACTTCTTATATAGTATATATAGAGTAATAACCAGGTATCTTACAAATGTAAGTTTAAGGGATATCCCAGTTATACACATATTTATTAAAGAGTACCTTAGGTACTTATGGTAAGTCAAGGGGTATCTTCGCTAATTGCTGTCAATACATTCACTTTTAAGGATTCTGATTCACTGCCACAAACTGGGCATCACAGCCTTATTAGCATGAAATGTAATGCTGATTACATTTCTTGGAACTCCCTTTAAAACAGGTCTTTTTCCTATCGTTTAGTAAAAATCAACAGGTTCATAATTTCGTAACAAACATTCACATTCGTCAAAAATTCCTATCTGTGTTAGCTCTATTAGCGATATCATCAGCATTTACCTCTTAGCAAACTAGCTGGTTGAGGCTTTGAATAACAACAGGTGAGCGTCTTCAGAATATCAAGACCAGATAAGCGAGTTATAGGTTCTTAAGAGGGCACTATTGTAAATCAGCTTAATCACGAGGACCCGCCATGAATCAACGGTGCTAAATGCTTTACACGAAATGGTTTGTTGAAAAGCAGGGGGTTACTGTTGTTGTATCGCAACCTTCCTTAAAAAGGGAAGGAAGTACGCACCAAGTCTCAGCAAAGCGGTGATATTCCAAGAATCATAGCCGAGCGCGAGATTGAAGCCCACAGCCAATCAATGAGCATACTACTTGTAACTTAGACTGTGTGAGCTCTACAATTCTTATACGTATCTTAGTGCTTATCAACTAATTTCTCAGCAAAGAAAGCCCACGACGACTAATGGTAAGAAACTTAATTCCCGCCTCAGTAAGTACTGTAGGAAAATAAGACCAAAAACGAGATACAAAACCAGACCAGCTTTATTTTAGATGCCCAGGAGAGATTAAAGCAGAGCAACACTCGCATATCCACAGTAGCTACAAAGACGACATATAAGCTACCCGTCAATGGGTTCTTTAACTTGCATTGGAACTCGAAAAATGATGAGCTATAAGACATTGATTTTCATATAAGATCTTATTGCTGGGGTTAATAATAGAAAACCTACGATAATACGGCATCCTGAATGTACTAAAAGGTCAGATAGAGTAAATACTAATTCGCAAATCGTAAATCGCAAAAGTCATATATTTACTACTACTGTGCTAGAGTGCCTATACCCCTACCTTAGACTCTACGTGCCTAGGCATTTTTACGTGGACATCCTGACTACCTGTTCCCTTGCTAGCGCACCCTCCTTGCTATCGCACCCTTACTAGCGCACCCTTACTGTCGCCTATCCTCGCTGTCGGATAGGGTTTTGCCCTAGTATGTTGTTTAGGAGAGAGTAGAGAGAGAGAGAGAGAGGGACAGAAGCGGGGAAATATTTTAGTTGTGTATGTCGCTTATTCCTAGTCCCCGATTACTACCTTCCTAAAAAGGTTAGGCTAGCACGTGTCGCGCTAACAATTGTTTGCTACTTGTCTACCCTCTCTCCCCCTCTAACTTTCTCTTCTTTCCGACAGCGACAGCGACGGCGAGGATACAACAGTAAGGAAGTAGTAACAGTAAGGATACGATTGTAAAGATACGACAGTGAGGGTGCGACAGTAAGGGTACGACAGTAAGGGTGCGACAGTAAGGGTGCGAGTTTATATAATCAGGCCCCTATCTTAAGGTACGTGGGGTGTGGGGGTATAGGCACTCTAGCACAGGAGTAGTAAATATTTGACTTTTACGATTTGCGATTTGGAAATTAGTATTAAGTCTATTTGGCCTTTTAGTACATTCAGGATGCCGTAGATAATTACAAGTTAGTATAGATAATTTCCTACTTTCGCGTAAAACATCGAATTCTTGGAACGAGTCAAAAGAATTCTCGCATTCAGCACATGCTACTTTCGGGTCAATCGAGGAGGTCAGTCACGTGATGACAGCACAGCACAATGACGGGACAGAACTTCTAATTTTCTCATAGTTGTAATTAGGTTTGTACAAATCCATGCAAAGTCCGAACTTACCTAATTGTTCAATAATACATTGTCTGTAAGCATCACTTAGGTACTACCTTTACCTTGCATACAAGCGAGGCACACACGAGAGAGAGGACAACAAAAAGCGAGATTGGAGGGAACGAAGTTTCTCAAATATATCTTTGAAGCAGAGACGAAAGACTATGAGCGTTTTACAGACCCATGGTCTTGCAATCCATCTAAAGCACAACACGTTCCCAGCGCTTCTAACAACGAGTCTGTCTACCCTTACAAAGCAAACTAATGAACCGAATCACACAAGCGTTGACACAGTACGTCCCTCCACCTCAACTCAAGCCCATGAGGCTCTTCCCCGAATCTATTTAAAGCCCCCCAGCCCAAATCCCACCCATCATTCCGCGTCTGTACACCACAAACCCACTCGCTACACAGTACCAAAATACGAGCTGAACATCCTGCCATACATCAAATTTCCACACGCTTTTCCAATTGGCTCCCAGTCCCTTTGCTCCACACCTTTTCAAAATGTTATTAGTGATCCAACCCCTGCTTCTCAGCCCAATTACTGTACCCTTTCGGACTCGAGCTCCCAAGGTGATGCTTGGGCAGTTCCCAGGGCTTTCTTTATTGTGTATTCTACATATATAGGTATGCGCTTAGTTCGTACCACGCTAGACCTTTCCGTGAAACCCCTTAGTGAGGGTATATCTTACATACGCTCCTATCCATTCTCTCGTCTTCCTCTTTCACGTCCTCCAATCTTCTCCCTACATCTCTACCATCCCCAACACATTTCCATTCCCTACCATACTTAGCACTCCAAGATGTCTTCCCACATCCTCCCCTTACCAATCCTAGTAACCATCCTCCGCGGCCTCCAACTGCTGATCGGAATCATACTTCTCGGTCTCTCCGCCTGGGGCCTCTCAGGACTATCCTTCGACGGGGCCTCGCTCTCCTTATTCACAGCAATCATAACACTGATCATCGGGGTGTATAACATCGTCTCATTCTATAGCGTGAAAGCGGCCTACAACTACGTAAGTCCCTCATACTCTTACCAAATCAACTCCAGAGAACTTTACTTTATCTAACACTTCCAACAGTGGGCATCCCTCGCTCTCGATATCCTCGCCATCGTATTCTGGATCACATCAATGGGGTTGATGGCCTCATTCGTGTCGTCTTTCAGCACGTACTCCGGGTATAGTGGTTGCTACTACGGATTCTGCTACAAACGAGATCTACCACTGCATCCCCGAACAATTTATGCAACTGACAGCTGGCTTGCAGCCATGAAAGCCGTCGCAGGACTCGCCGGTCTCGAGGTGTAAGTCCACATCATCGCCTCCCCTTACAAAAAAGCCATGCATACTAGTACTGGAAGTAATAAGAAACACTTGCTAACCTAACCTCGGGTCAGAATCCTCTTCACAACCACACTCGTCTTCACAAGTATATTCCTCCACAAGCACCGCGCAGCAGGAGGCCACTCCATGCCATCAAAAGCAAGTGCCACATCATCAGGCAACGGCGGTACTGGTGTAACTGGCGCCACAATTCCACCACAGTACCAAGAGAGAAAGGACATTGAGATGGAAGCTGGGACTCCACCGCAACAATATCCAGTTTACACCGCTCCAACACCGACAGCACCTGCTCAACAGGTTACTCAGTAAATTGGCAAGGAAGGAAGGTACCAGATGGGATGACTGGGCGTAATTCTGTGAGGTGTGTAAGCAAAGGAAGGAAGATGTGATGTTTATATATCAAACCCTTTCTCTGGTGGGCGTTTCGTTTTATAAAATTTTCGATATCCTGAATCCCAATTTGTGGAATAGATAGATACCCTATACCCCCTTCGCTTCAAACCAACAATACATAACTCCCTCCTTCCCCCTCCACTCCTCAACAGCCCCCCTTTTCCCCCCTCCCTCCTCCCTCCTCCCCACCTCCTTACCGTACCAAACACCCACAATCCCCTCCCCGCCCTCACATCCCGCATCCCTCCTTACTGTATCTAAAAATAAATCCAAGGTAACATACAGCTGGATACACACCGTAGTTACATCCCGAAGACTTGCATATGCATATCTTATCCCTTCAGCTGCGGCCAGAAACACCTTTTCGCTCTCCACTACCTAGAATATTAAGCGATCCAATAGGACCCGATGCTTTTACGAGCTTTAGGTGTAAAATATACTATAATTGATAAAAACCACAGAAAAAAGGCGCGCTTTATATAACTAAACGTTGTTTCTATTATAGGTAGAGTCGAGGTAATTTAATTCTAAACTATCTCTCTTTACTTATTATCTATAATTACGCCTACACATCACACCTTTTTTCTCGAATTAGATTTTTTGTTCTAAACGATCTGATTACCTCTTTCATTGACTAAAACTTGTATTTCCTTTCGAGGGCATGTACTCCCGTGGCGCCCCTCCTTCTCCCACCCCCCTTAGCAGGGGGGGGAAAGGGGTGGCCAACCGCCCCCTCCCCCCTTTACCTAATATTCAAGCTCAGTTCGTCTCCGGCACCTCTAAAGTGCTTGAGAGAAGCAAAGTCGGACAGCTATTCTTTGGAGGGACTGCAGAGGCAGTCGATACCTACCTTAGTACAGCTCTCGACAGCGCTCCAGCGGATA